>APFE031129023.1:27938-64792 GCA_000404065.3 Pinus taeda
TTTCTTTTGAGCACATTTATTTCCTACATGTTAGAACCTGCAACAAGCAAGTCATCTACATACAATAACAATGTAATATAACTGCCATCATTTTTCCTTTTGAAATAAACATAATGATCAGAGTGACATCTAGTATAACCTTGTTCAGACATAAACCTGTCAAATTTTAGATACCATTGCCTTGGAGCCTATTTTAAGCCATACAAGTCGTTTTTCAACCTACACAATAGTTTCTCCTTCCCTTTTACCTCATATTCTTGTGGCTTCTGCATATATATCTCTTCCTCCAAATCCCCATGGAGAAAGGTTGTCTTTACATCTAACTGCTCAAGATGCAGATCTTCAGCGACTACTAGACTTCAAATAGTTCTAACTAAATTCATTTTAACAATAGGAGAAAATATCTCATCAAAATATATACCCTTTTTTTGTGCAAACCCCTTCACCACAAGTCTAGCTTTATACCTTTTTCTACCTCCATCCTCTTCCTTCAACCTGTAAACCCATTTATTCTGCAATGTTTTTTTACCTACAGGCAACCTGACTAAGTCCCAAGTCTAGTTATGTGCTAAGGAGTCTATCTCTTCTTTCATGGCTTGCTCCCACTTCTTCCTGGTTTCTACCTGCACTGCTTCTTCATAACATTATGGTTCACCAGAATCAGTCAACAACACATAATATAATGAAGGAGAGTATCGTTTAGGGGGTGTACTTATCCTGGTAGATCTTCTAACACCACTTTCAGGCGTTTGAGTTGCTTCTTGTTGTTGTTCTGATATTTAACCATTATGATTTTCAGGAACCATCACTTTTTCTATGATCTCATCAAGCACTATGTATTCTATGTTTTCTTTTTCCTCTTTATTTTCCTATAGTTGATCCTTATACAAAACCTTTTCATTGAATATGACATCTCTACTTCTAATGATTTTTTGTTTTTCATAATCATAAAACTGATAACCAAAATCATTAACACCATATCCAATAAAGGTACATTTCTTTGATTTTTCCTCAAGATTTGTTCTATTTTCTTTATTAATGTGGACAAAGGCTTCACAACCAAAAGTCTTTAAAAATGAGTAGTTTACCTTTTTACCTGTCCATGCCTCCTCTAGAATACCACCATCCAAGTAACTTGAAGGCCCTCTGTTTATTAGATAAACATCAGTATCTACAACATCTGCCCAAAATTGTAAATGAAATCTTGCATGCAATCTCATACACCTTGCACGCTCCATGATTTTCCTGTTCATCCTTTCTGACACACCATTTTCTTGTGGTGTTCCTATAACTTTCTTGTCTCTACGAATTCCATTCTTTTAATAGTACCTATCAAACTCTTTGCTTCAATATTCACCTCCATTGGCTGATCTAAGACACTTCAACCTTTTTCCTATCTCATTTTCAACCAAAGATTTCCATTTCTTGAAAGTATCAAATACATCAGATTTATTTCGAATACAATAAATCTAGGTTTTTCTGGTTGTATCATCAATAAAAGTAACATAATAATGAGAGCCACCGAGAGATGATACCTGAGCAGGTCCCCATACATATGTATGCACAATCTCTAATTTTTTGCTCTTCTTTTCTTTCCCAACTCTGAGGATCTTCTGTTTTCCATAAACACAATTCTCACAAAATTTTAAATCAACATGCTTCAAACTTGACAAAAAATTTCTTGAGTGAAGAATCTGCATCCCCTTCTCACTCATGTGCCCAAGCCTATGATGCCACAATGTCATATCTTCTCCTATAGAGGTTAAAGCATTAACAGAATTAGAAATACCATTAGATAAATGCAATGTACCAACCTTTTCTCCTTTTGCTATTACCAGGGCTCCTTTAGTGACCTTCCAGGTTTTATTTTTAAAATTAGTCACACAACCTTCACCTCCCAACTTCCCTGTTGAAATAATATTTTTCTCTAGATCTGGAACATGCCTTACCTCCTTCAATAGCCATTGATTTCCATTATGTTGTTTTATGAAAACTATACCCATTCCAATGATTTTATAGGGTTTATCATCACCCAATCGAAATTGTCCAAAACTCCTTGAACATAATCATGAAAATGTTTCCTATCAGGTGTGGCATGGAATGACGCCCCTGAATCTACCACCCAGATATCAATAATATTTTCTAATGAAAGAATCAAAGAATCTTGTAACACATCACCGATCACATTCACTTCATGATTGTTTTCTGACTGCGTATCTCCTTCTTTTCCCTTCCAAGACTTACAATATTTATTTAGGTGTTCTTTCTTCCCACATTTCCAGCACACTATCCCCAATCAGGACTTGGATCTGCCTCTCCTTGACTTACTATGATATACTGGGCTCTTTCCTCTTTCCATTTTTCTTCCCCTAGTCTCTGCAGTCAAAGAATTACCTGATGTTTCATCGGAGCTTTTCCGTTGCATTTCCTCGCTAAGGATTGCATTGACAACTTCATAACACTTTAAAGTACTAGATCGAGAGACAGAGTTACTAATGGCCATAACTAAACCATTCCAACTTTCTGGCAATGAGAACAGAAATAATAGAGCCCTAACTTCATCATCAAAAGTTACCCCTACAGAACTTAACTGACTAGTAACGGTATAAAATTCATTTAAATGATTAGCAACAGATCCACCTTTTGACATCTTCATAATAAATAAACACTTCATAAGAAATACCTTATTTGAGGCCGAGGGTTTTTCATATAGTTTGGCCAATTCTGAAATTAAACCCTCTGTTGTCGTTTCCTTTGAAATATTAAAGGCTATCGACATATCTAGGCACAACCATATTGTTCCAAGTGCCTTTCTTTAGAGAATATCCCATTCTGTGTCTGTCATACTCGTCGACTTCTTTACCTTTCTGATTAATGGTTGGTACAAATCTTTCTAGTATAAATAATATTCCATCTACATCTTCCATAGCTGGTAGTTTTGGCCATTAAATTTTTCGACCCTAAACCTACCATATTCTGCGATTTCTCCCACTCAAACCAGGAACCCTTCTTTCTTGTGAGTTTATCAACCAAATAGACCTTCGGCTCTGATACCAATTGTTAGAAAATTATATATTACAGAGCCATGGAACACATAAAATATATTGCAAAAATATAAACACATAAAACAAGAGAGACACAGATATACATGGTTCACCCAATTTGGGCTATGTCCACGGAGAAACAACCAATCCTTCCCTTTATATTATCCAGAAAACTGAAGAGATACAACCTACAGCAGATCTGTTGTAATTCCCTCTTCACTCTCACACAATCTCCTCTCTCTTTCTCACTTAGAATATAGATATACATAGATGTAATACAATTCCCTCATATAGTGAGGGGTTTCCTTCTTGGGCAAAAAAATCTAAATTAAACATAACTTCTGTCGTCAGATCTCTGCCTAATGAATGGCCCAGATTGACTATGAAATTACAACATTTTACAAAGCAATTTTACTTGGAACCCCCTTGTGCAAATATTACGGGAAGTGTTGCCGCCACATTATGAAGTGGGGTCCAATGTAGTGATACCTCTAAATAAAGAATATAATCAGGCTCCACATCCAATAGGAAGTAGCTCATGACCTTCTTAACTCCTTTGGTTCTTTTAAACCTTTCTAAACATTGCTCTAATACCACTTGTTATTTAGAGCCAGATATAAACATGAAAACACAAGACAAATAAGTACGCAAGATTTTGCTTGAATAAAGATGTTCTATTTAATATTAATTATTCTTTCATATACATCCACTGAGTCACTATTATTATCTATTCTTACTTCACATTACAATGACCCAACCATGAGTATATAAGTACTAAAATTTCTAGATATGGAATCATGCAAACTATAAATTTATTTTCCTCATGCAAACTATGACTTGACAATTTAACTAAACTTTTCTAACTTCACTTTAACATAGACAGTTTTATTTTCCTTAACTTATCTTTTCTTGACAAGGAATTAGCTTTTTAACTCTAACTCACTTGACTTCTAATATTAGACTTAACTTGTTTTCCTTCAATTAACTTAACTCTTCATACGTTGCATGGATACGAGAGTACTTACTATTTCTATCAAGTGAAACGATTTTGATCTATGACAAAGTTGTGATTGACGGAATTAAATCAAATATAAAATTTGGGGATAGGTTTGTATGGATTGTGTGCTCTTATAATTTTTAAAATGGTATACGTGACTAGAGTTCACTTAGTTATAACACATTTGAATATTTGACAATTGTTAGGCAAGTTGGGTTATTGATTCTATAAGATTACTTTCCTTCATATCATTTTCATATTGGTTATGTTAAGGAATAATTGTATGGAAAGATTATCTACATACTTAAATAAGTGTTAAACCTATGAATTTTAATAATCGTGAAATACAAAAAGTGAGGTGTAGTATGGAATCACATAGTATTAGATTGAGAAAATTGATGAGATGAAATGAGTCACGATGCACCACAAACCTATAGTGATGGGCGATCTGGATGCGTTAAGTCAACTTCTGATGTGGGTGACTATTGGGGCATGAGAATGGAATTTATAACACCCCAATGAATTTTATTTTTAGACAGATATTATTTTTATACATTTAACTATTATGGGATTTAATGGAAAGGGAGGCCATGATGATACTTATGTCGTGATGAAATTTTATTATTATTATTGAGATAATAAATAAATTATTATTGATTTATTATTATTATTATTATTATTGAGTTAATAAGAAGAGAACTAGAGTGTAGAAGACTTCTTGTTAGCTTAGAAAAAGTTGTGGTGGTCAAGTCCACATGATGGACCTTCCCTAAAAATTCTCCGAAAAATCCCTAGGAGAAAAATAAAATTAAAATAACATAATGGGAGAGAAAGATTATATTGATCAAATAGATGGAAAAAAATTTCTAAGAGAGGTGGAATAAAGCACTACAGGAGAGAAAAGAATGATTTAGAGAAAAATAAAAGTATCTTTTTCAGAAAAACTAAAACAAAAAGGCCTAAGCAAAAGGTTGGCAGACCATAAATCAAGACGTTGCTAAAAGCTTCTAGGAAGAACATGTTGAATTTCCATGATCTTGGGTCTAGGTTAGAATCTTAAAATCTTTGACGTTACCAAACTAAGAATATCAACAAAAACTACTTTTCACGGTGGAAAATACAAAGTAGTAAATCACATATGCACAAGTATACACAATTTTTAACAAATATTGTACAACAATGTACAACCCAATCTTCTTTATATTAAATCAATCTGAATAATACAATAGCATGTTGTATACAAGATACAATGAAAACATTTGTTGCAGCTTCTATGTTATATCTTGTCTTGTCGGTCCTTCGCTCCCATACTGCTCAATAGCTTCCCCTTAGTCATTAAAAGGACAATACATCAAGACTCCAGGAGGGTTGCCACCTAACACTATTACAAGTCACTTCTGCTACATCTACACAAGCGGATCCAATTTTCTCTCTAGGTTGGCCAATACTGGAGCTCCAATCTGCCTTCTAGTAGTCTCTTTCATCCATTAAAGAGCTACTCATAAGGCTCCAAACATCACCCAATATTCAGCTATCTTCATCACTTGAAGACTACTAGTCTAGGGCTACTTTGGGTAGCAAAAACACTTCTCTCCACCAAATCAATGGCACACAATCATTCACTGCAAGTTCTTCTCCTAGGATAGACTTTTGACCTCCACGAAAAGTCCCCCAAATGGCACCGATAGGCTTCTAAACTCAGTCCACACTAGGACATGATCCCCAACATCAAATCAACCCCAAAAAAATCATAACATACCTTTGTTTTAGGATTGCTCTTCTACAATATAAGTATTGTCCTCGTTACGGTTGAATACATGCTGATGCAAATCCTTATTCCACCTTCCATACTTTCTCCAACATTTCGGTCTAGCTATCCCAAGTTCCTTGTGTTTAGGAATGCCTCCTAGGAAGAGTTTAGGCCTCCCAACCCTCTCCTTTCAGCCCATAGTTACTCCATACCTCCGTGGCACCCATCAATAGTCTTCAAAACACCTTAATAGGCCTCTCAGCACACCTGCAATGGAACAATCCCCGTGGCCCTCAAACAAAAGCACCACACAAAAATTTTGCACCTCCAAACAAACTTTAGACCTTCTCTTTTACTGTGGCCTGCTCTTGCAATTAGCTCGGACTTATGGTGAAGAATAACCTTACCAAAAATAGCCCTAATCCTCCATGCTTTATCCTCTTTTCCGGTGGCCAATTCAGAGACGAAATGATGACTTGATTCGATGTTATTGGATGCTAAAATGGCTCACACGTGACTTTAATTTATATCCTTTCATGTGGCTCCATTGAGTTCTTAACGAGGGCTTGTCTAGCTATCATAATGTCTCCAACTATTAGGCTGGCCTTGACCAATCCCACACAACATATTCAAAAATTCATATCTCAAGTTCTAAAGCATTGATTTGAGTGATCTTCGAAGCGTTGGAATCATCACACCAAGCTCTATTAACTCAAATTTTCTCATGCTCAAATTATTCATGGTTTTGGCTGAAATCTCGATGGGTGAAAAACCCCAAGATTGGGTTCTAAGCCCACAAGTGACTCTTGTAGTGCTTTTCCCTCCAAACCCCAAACGTTAGGGCTTGGAGTACCTCCTAAGCTACTCAAAAATCAACACCTTCTTAGCGAGGGAGGTACTTCCAAGACTAGGAAGTAACTCATCATCATCATCACTACTCACAACGCTCGCCCAACTCTTGGTGCTCACCACTACATCAATCCATGTAGCATGAACTACGCCTCTCGCAGAAGTGTCGCTATCACGAGAAGCATCCTCCTTCTTATTATTCTCCTGTATCACTTTCCAAACCCTCTACGATTCCTTCTTACCACATGTGGAAGCACCCTTTCTCCCTACTAATCACGTACTCTTCTCGGGCTGCAAGTTTTTTCTCTGAATCTCCAAGATCCCTCTAGAACTTGACTCCTTCTAAGTCTCTAGAATCTAGACCTTCTTCTTAGGAAGGTGAATTTTCTTCTCGAGAATATGTACCTACCCCTCTAAAGCTTTCACCTACACTTGTTTCTTTGGAACCTATACCTTTTCCACCCGCTTATTCCCATGATCCATAGGCTTTCCCATCAGCCTATATAGACCATGCACTCTAACTCCAAGCATAATCCCATTGGAGCTAGAGCCTTTAGGCTTGATTATTTCCTTCCCATCCTAGAGAAAGACCTCAAACCCCTTCTTCTCGATCATCGAGACATATATCATGCTATATTTGAGTCCTGGTAAAAACAATACATCTTAGACCCACATCACTTGTCCTGTCTCCATCCTAAATCGTACAAATCTCAATCCTCGGATCTCTTTCTGACTCTTATTTCCCAACACCATCTAAAAATTTGAGTCCCATTCAACTAGAGTCTCAAAAACCTCATGTGACCTTGTCATATTTTTTTTCACACCACTATCCACATACCATCCATCCTCATCGATAATACCCTACGATAAATGAGAGATCATAGCAAATTCTTCCTCCTTTAATCTCCTGGTGAGAGCATCTATGTTAGCAAAAGAGGAAACACTGGCTACCTACTTTCCTTTCTTCTTCTTTTCATCTCCCTTCTTCTTCATTGGACATCTTGACAAAAATGACCCATATCGCCACAATTGAAACACTTGACTTTACTCAAGTCCTTCTTCTGCTTACCCTTCATTTGTGCTGCAAGTGTCATGTCATCCTTTGAATCCCTCTTCTTCGGATGAAGATCCTCATCATGCAACTCTTTCTGGATGAATTCGTCCCACAATCTATTCCAATATGGAAACTTCTCTCTAGCAACAATCCCTTTGATGAAGGGCTTCCATTCCTCAGTGAACTCTTTCAAAGAAATCCTCACAATATATGAATATGAAATAATCACACCAAGGACAACAAGCTCATCTCTGACCTGAGACAATCTCATCAGATACGAAGTCACTTTTTCACCCTATATCATCTTGGTGGACTTCAACTTATCCTCCAATGCCAATACTCATTTCTCATTCTTATTCTAAAACAAATCCTGAAGATCCATCCATATCTCATGTGCAGTGTTCTTCCCAGACAAATGAGGTATTAGGGAATCCTTCACACCATCAAGGATGACCAATCTCACCCTCATATCCAAATCCTCATACACTTCCAACTCCTTTGGGTTAGTTAGCTTCTTGATGGCTTTCTCGGTGAACTCCCAGATCATGTTGACCTACAAGACCAACTTCATCCTTTCCTTCCATGGACTATAGTTGGAAAACCCCTCCAACCTGTCCTCGTACCAGATACCAGCCTACAACTTCAACATTGTCACCTACAATGTGACCAACTCCCTCTCAAGTTGTACTTTGTTGTGCACAACTCTAATTCACTGACTTCCAAAGTAGCTCAAACATGCTTTGATACCATGTTGAATTTCCACAATCTTGCGTCTCGGTTAGAATCTTCAAATCTCTTATGATACCAAACCAAGAATTGCAAGGAAAACTACTTTACATAGTGGAAAATATAAAACAGTAAATCACATATGCACAATCATACACAATTTTTAACAAATATTATACAATAATGTACAATCCAATCTTCATTATATTAAATTGATCTAAATAATACAACATTCTATGGTATACAAGATACAATGACAATCTTCATTGTAGCTTCCATGTTGTATCTTGTCCTGCCAGTCCTTTACTCTCGTAGTGCGCACTAGTTGCCCCTTAGTCCTTTAGAGGAAAACACATCAAGAATCTATGAGGGCTGCCACCTAACACCGCTAAAATTCACTTTTGTTGCATGTACATGGGCTGATCCAATCTATTGTCTAGGCTGGCCAATACCTTAGCTCCAACCTACCCTCTAGTAGTCTCTTTCATTTATCAAAGAGCTACTCATAAGAATCCAAAATTCACCCAAACTTTAGCTATCTTCATCACTTCATGATTGCTAGTCTAGGGCTATTTTTGGTAGCCAACACACTACCCTCCACCAGATCAATGGCAACCAAACCTTCACTACAATTTCTTCTCTTAGGATAGACTTTTAAACTCCACAAAAAGTCCTCCAAATGGCACCCATAGGCTACTAAACTATGTCCACACTAGGAAATGATCCCCAACATCAAATCAAACCCAAACACATCATAACATACCTCTATTTTAGGATTGATCTTCTGCAATGTAAGTCCGGTCCTATTTAAGGTTGAATACACACTAATGCAGATCCTTATTCTACCTTCCAGACTTCCTCCAAGGATGTGGTCTAGTTGTCCCAAGTTCCTTGTGCTTAGGATTGCCTTCTAGGAAGATTTTAGGCCTCCCATTCATCTCATTTCTGCCTAGAATTACTCCAAACCTCTGTGACACCCTTTAAAAGTATTCAACACACATTAATAGGCCTCTCAACCCACTTGCAATGGAACAATCTCTGCAGCCCTCAAACAAAAGCACCACAAAACAATTACGCACCTCTAAACAACCCTTAAACCCTCTCTTTTACTATGGCCTACCCCTGCAATTAGTTCAGACCTGTGCTAAAGAATAATCATGCCCTAAACGACCCTAATCCTCCACACTTTGTCCTCTTTTCCTGCAACTAGTTCAAAGATGAAAGGATGACTTGATTTGATATTCTTGGATGCTAAAATGACTCACACATGATTTTAGTTTATATCCTTTCATGTGGCTCCAATGAATTCTTGAGGAGGGCTTGTCTAGCTATCATAATATCTCCAACTACTAGACCGACCTTGACCAAGCCCACACAACATATTCAAAAATTCATATCTCAAGTTCTAGAGCTTTGATTTGAGTAATATTTGAAGCATTGGAATCACCATGCCAAGCTTTATCACCTCGAATTTTCTCATGCTCAAATTATTCATGGTTTTGGCCCAAATCCTGATGGGTGCAAAACCCCAAGCTAGGGTTCTAATCCCACAAGTGACTCTTGTGGCACTTTTCCCTCCAAACCCTGAACCCCATAGTTTGGAGTACCTCCCAAGCTACTAAAAAATCAACAGAAAAAAAATATATATATATAAAATAAACCATACAGGAATCAATGTGGTAGTTGTGATTCATAAAATGTCATGGATATTTCACTGCATAATAGTCACAACAGATCTAATAATACTATATTAAAACTCTGAACTCTGAAAACTATACACTATTTTGGTTTATTAAACTTTAAGATCTGTAAATTTAACTGTAATTAGTGCACGCATGTGAATGGAAATTATGCAGAAAAGTAGAGAATGACAAAATAAGCACACACACACATAAGACACAAGATATTCTCTCTGGGAAACCCTTTCGAGAGAAAATCCAGCCAGAAGATGAGGCCACTTCGCTCTCTTTTTCTATCTGGAAATATGGTTTCATGTACAAAGTAGTAATTCTTGTGACCTGTGGTGTTGTCGATTCCAGATACAACCTTGGATTGTTATAAGACCAGTGCCTAGAACATCTAGACCTTAGGTTTCTTAGATAATCGTACGAAGACTAGAGACATCACATATATTTTTCTTATACACACATATACATATATCATAAACAACACTGGATTGGTTCATTCATCAAAAGACATAGTCCATGTATTCCTTGGTACATTCTTATATATATGTAACACACAAAAATATATATGATAAGTCATGAAGACCGAGAAGTTCAAGGACTTACAAATTAATTTTTTAGCAAAGTGATGAAGGCAAATAAATAGAAAGGATAACTAATGACAGAGAGCTTGTAACATAAAGAATTCTATACTTATTTGAGTTAAGAAAGACATAATGGATTAGGGAGGAATGCATGTGATGATTCATGGAGTGCAATTTAAATATTTAGTTTTGAAGATTCATACAGACATAGGCATTAACACATTAATACAAATGAACCTATGAGAACACATGAAACACTTCTGGAAGCTACAATAACGTGAAATTAGAGAGGAAAAATGAACATAATGGAATTTAAATAGAGAGATAACATACTATAATACTAGAATAAGGAATCACCAAGATTTCATTAACATTCTGAAAGATACATATCTCAAAGTCATACATTCTCTAAAATAACATAGAGTTTCTTCTTTTTTATTCTGAACCTTTTTTTCTTTTTTCGGGAATGTATATATACCCAAATAAAAAACTTCTGAAGCATAGGTCATTAAGAAGATATTCCTTCTTGATCTTTATCATCATTACAAAAGTTACGAATCAAAATTTGAGCATGCGCGAAGGCACCACTCTCTTGACCATAACAAAACGTGTTGTTAAAGCATAACAAACATAAGGTAAAAACCACTGAAAATTAAAATCAAAGGCCATCACTAGAAAAATAAACATGATATTAATGGTCGACAAGACAACATGGAAGCTTAATGAGAAGCCACAGAACCCTGTGGGTGAATCATTTGAAGCATAGGAGGATTGGAAAATTACTCACATCAATGCCACATGGCTAGAGGAGGAGGTGGAATACAATTGAATTGTCGGTAGATGAGTCACAGGTTGATCACCCCGCCATAATCCAATTTGTGCTGAGAGATACTTTTAACCATACTGAGAAGGTTAAATTATTTCTCTAAGAAGTTGGTAATGATTGTTCCTTTAAGGACTTTTATTCTTTCATGACCTGCACCTGTCCTACTCTTAACCTCAGTCAATTTTTTATTATACACCTCATGAGTCAGAAATTATCTATGTTCTCCCCAACAGTTAGGTAACAAGGCCTCGAGAGGTTGATTGAATGTAACATCAAAGCTTGATAGCTCTTTTTGTAGCTTGGCCAGACTTTATTCCACCTTAGCCCTAGCTTCCTCTATAGAGATAACTTTAGAAATCTCAGCGATTGTTTCCATTCTATCTATATATCGAGTGGCCTGAGCTCCTTGATCATTCTCTTTCTCAAAAATTTAATGCACTTCTTAGCATATCGGGAGTTGTTAATATTTTTTTGCTTGTCACTGTGAAGAGAAGGGAAATATTCCTTACAAAGCTTATTTTCTTCATGTATCAGAGCTACTTGCTCCTAGCATTGATCAACTTCCTTGATGATCTTGTCCCACACCCCTTGCCTAGCTTTTATGAGTGCTAGATTTCCTTTTAGTTTCATCTTCAACTCCTCGATATCTTGAGTTGCACTATGAAACTCTTTTGTGAGCTTGTTTATGTTTGAATTTTCTACTTGGAGTTGTCTCTCTTTCTGGGTCACCTAGGCTTTGGCTGTATCTAACTCCCTTTGAACTCTCCCCAACTCGTTCTCATAAAGTTTTAGTTTTGTTAATTCTTTAGTAAGGCAATCAGTGGGATTTTAAGGATCATCTTGGACAAGTAAAATATAGACATGAGAATCGATCTCATTCTATAAATCATCCACCATTCATTGCAAGGCTTCAACTCTTTTTCTTCTTGCATTCAATTCCTGCATTACCAACTCCTTTTCCTTTTCACTTTGGTTTAGCTCAAGGGTTTAATGATGCTCACCTTTAGTCATCTTTAGTTTCCTTCTCAAGATTATGTTCTCCATCTTGGTTTCCTTTAATACTGTCTCCATTATTGCTTCGTCTGCAAGATCCAGTCCCATTTTCATGATCATCTCTTTATAGTACTCCTTATGTTTGAAGAGAGAACGAAACTTGATCTTCTCAACTTTTACATTCTCGACAATCTTATCTATGTAGTCTTGGGCCTGATTAATAGTCATTTGATTCTTATTGATGTCATTGTACAAATTTTCTCCTACCTGCCTATGTAGGTTAACCTTGTCCACCAGAGGGATACTGGTCAAGTCAAGAGACACCTCTAGAACCTGAAACTTGGGACCCGAAGGCAGGGTTTGGACATATGGGTGCTTCAACCTGATTTTCATCTCTCCCTTATCCATATCTATTGCAACTAATAACCAAGTGTGTCAAGGGGTGACCTGTGAAGTCATGTCTTGATGTATTCCCTATTTTTCTCACTTGGATGTTCTTGCCCTGTGCCTAGCCTATTCTTGTTGCATAAAGACTTTTCTCAGACTCTAGGATGCCTACCTCAATTGAGGATGTTGTTGAAAATTCTGGAGGTATTTCCAAATTAACCTCACATCCTGGGCTCTCATTCACTTTCTTCTGGATTTGAATGCTTGGTTCTTCCTCTTCCTATTCTTGTTCATATTATTGTTCCTATCCTTACCCTTAACTTTTGGCCCTTTTATGAGCTGTTCCTTCTTCCATGTCAGTTGTCCCTAAAGTGTCAGGAGTTCTCTTTTGTGTGTTGTTCGTGCCAACTGGGGACGCAATATCCATGTCTATATTAAGAGGCCAAGAAATCAAAGTTAGATTTCCATTCCACCTTGGGCTTAGGATCATGCACATATTTTCCCTTCTCCAAGCAAGGATACCTCAAGTATCGTAATGTCAGACTTGACCTTTCTTGAATTCCATGGCTTCGATCATAGGTTCAAATATTTTGAAGGCTTTCCTAGTGTTTATCACAAAAGGACCTATCACCTATCCCATTTTAAATATGTAACCTTTCTTGGCCGGTACAAAGTGGAGTAGGTCCACATTGAGGATTTGCTTGATAAACTCGAGGGAGAACACTCTCATTGGTAGGAACACTAGAAAATGATAAGGAGGAAGCTCACACCCATAAACCTGGGTCTCTATATAGTCCTCATAGAGGTACCAGTCTCCAATGGAAACTTTCTCATGGAGTTGGAGTTCTTTTTGCTCAGGGAATATTCTTATGGGTGGGACTCTATGAATGATTCAATAGGAAATATCCATGAAGGATGAGAGGAATTGAGAATAACCTCCCAAGATTAGCCTCTTTCTTACAGAGAAATTCCAGTCGAACATTGAATTTCTCTCTTTATCGTGGGTAAACACATCCAAGTGAATACATTGGAATTCTTCAATGTGAGTATAGAGAAACAAATAAAACAATAGGGAATAGTAGTGGAAGCAAGAAGCAGCTCTAAGATAGCTTAATTGAAATCGAATGGAGTCCAAGAGGTATTCTAGGATGCTTAATTGGAATCTAGGTTATTTCATCTTATGTAAACACTCGAGAGCCACCCTGCTTAGTTGTAGAGTGGAGTGTCCTCCCAAAGACCAATGATAGCAACTAAGATTAGTTGAACAGAGGGTTTAAAAAGGGATAATGGGAGTTGAATATTTGAAAGCAAGGTTTTTCTTTCAAGAGCAACAATTTTCTTTAGGAAGGACTGCAGTTCTCTCGCAGGGAGTGTCATAAAATTCCCATCTAGGGTCAAATCAGTGAAGGTGCACATAGAGGAATATGTGGGGAAATTGTGAGCTCTCTAAATTAAAAGAGGGGTTATTTCTAATATTACGCTTCGTGAATGAGAAAGAAAATGGTTCTTCTCAATTTGGTAGGAATCCAGCAACCAAGTTACAAAGTCAGGGAGATGATGAACTGGGGGAGAAATTTGGTAGTGTAACCTAGAATCCACAAGTATAAATGGGCCCTGATTCTTCACGTGGTTTGAGAATATCTCATAAAGGAGGTCGGAAAGAGAAAGAGAACATACAGGGTCAGCAATATGGGCCTTACTGTCAGTTAGAAGAACTGCACTATGGTTATTGACCTCATGAGTGTTGGGGGTTATAAGGGTTGCATGCTTCATCCCTTTGAATAAAACAAAACAAGAAAACAAGGAGGCTTGGAGTTCTCGGGTTACATGGAGCCTGCAGGGGAATGAAAGTGACTTGGGAGGGTGCCCGTGGTCTTTGGGAGACTGTACAAAAGGCTCTTGCGTAGTTGTCCAGGTGAGAGATTCTTTGACCAGGATGAAGAATCACTGTTGGGTAATGATATTAGGGTTTTATGTGATTTATTCAGAGATAAAAACGTGTGCCCAGGTGACAGGAAATTAAGGCGTGAGGGGATGACACATGACGATTATGGGTTGGGTTGGCTCCAAAGGACAATTGATGAACTCATACAATCAGAAAGAAACTTTACCTTTCACTGTTAGCGCAAATGTCACCATCATACCTGATACCTAAATATTTGAGCAATGAATAAGAGGATACCACATGTCAAGTGGTCCCTACCTGTTTCGGCAAAGTATATCGCGATGCAAAGGAAGATTTTATCATGGGACGGAGTTGATCAAGGTCGTTCATCAAGCATTGACTTATTCAACATCAGGGGCCTATGGCGGTGTTAATCCGCTTGTAACTTTGTTTTCAGAGCTACGCTTGGATGTGATCATATGTAGATTGCGGGGGGGGGAGAGGATCTAGACCTTTAAGCACGTAATATTTTAAACCGTAGCTTCTCCCGCATCGTTTTTTTAGACCTTAGCTCATCACCCAAGTTTGGATCATGGTATTATCTGCCTGAAGGCACATGATTATTAACTTTTGTAGATTAAGGTGCTCACGTTGAACCTTTCTTGGTACCTTTATGCAAACAGAATCTCATCTCATTTCTATGAAGTGGCCTTAGTATTATCTAGTGATAACATTGGTTCCACCTAGGGACAGGGCATTAAATTACAATGCGTCAAGAACCTACAGCCTGGGAACTTCTCTCTTGGGCTTGGAGTCTTTTTAAACAAACAAAGATTTTGTGAAAGCAAAATTTTTAGCAGAAAACTGGAAATTTCTTATGATAACTACAATGTACACACCAGTATTTACAATGTGTGAAATATGGGTACCTTTAATTCTGAAAATATATTTTGAGGAAATGACCATTAACTGGCAGCTCCAACAATTCTCCTTCCATATTTTTGAGCAGGTACATATTATTTCCTTTCTCCTGTGAAATTTTCAAAGGGCTAAACCATAGTGGATCAAATTTTCCTTGTTTACCTTTTTCTTCTCTTCAGATGTCCCATCATAGAACCAAATTTCCTAGTTGTAAAGGTCGATCCTTGGCCTTTTTGTCAAAGAGGGATTTCATCTTCTATTGGTAGTTTTCCAATTTAGCCCCCACTTGTTCCCTATTTTCATGAAGTTCGACCAATTGGTTCATCCTTCGTGTCAAAGAATTTGGTTCTTCCTCTGCTTCTTGCAACAACTTTTCAAGTGGCATTGCTAATTGGTTTAGGAAGATTGCAGCCTTATCATATACTAGCTTGAAAGGTGATTTTCCAATGGATCATTTAGGAGCCACTCGGTTAGCCCAGAGGGAAAAAATCAATTGAGTGTCCTAGTTTCTCTGGTTCTCAGTGATGGTCTTCTTCATCACTCTCATTACATTTTTATTTGAGGATTCAACTAAATTGTTTCCTTGAGGATAGTAGGTAGTGGAGTGTCTAGTGATGATATTAAACCTCTTATAGAAGCTAATGAATTTTGTGGATTTGAAGACTTGAGCATTATCAGTGATAATCTTGGTATGGCAACCAAAATGTGATAATAGGTTCTCCTCCATAAACTTGATTACCACAGAGTCAACAGATTTTTTGGATGGGATGGCCTCTACCCACTTCGTGAAATAATACATGGTCATTAATATCCACTTAGATTGGCCACTAGAATGTGGATTTATCTCACCTATGAAATCCAGTTCCCATTTCCTGAAGGGTTCTTCCACATGCACTGGGATCAAGGGGAGAGGGGAAAGTTTTTTCTTCTAAGCAAAGACTTGGCACTTCTAACATGATCTTACATGTGAATGAACTTCTCCAAAGAGAACAAGCCAATAGAATGCTACCTTGAGGATTTTTTGAGTTGTGGTCTTCCAGCTGTAATGACCTCCAAAAACTCCTTCGTGAAATTCTTTAATCACCTTATAAGTTTTGCCTTCTACCAAGCATAATAGTAGAACTCCCACAGGGTCCTTCCAATAGAGTTGACCATTAGATACAATATACTTTTGAGCTTGCAATCTCAACATTCTGTATTTATATTTATCCATCCCTAGTGGGCACCTCAAGAATAAGAGATAATGGATGATATTCTTATAGCAAGGCAGGCCTTCATATTTAGCATAGATATTTTGCTTGAGTTTTTGATCCCATTCTGTTGAACTTCTACTCTGCCTCCCTCTGTTATTAGGTTTATCCCCAAATCTTGGCAATTAGATTCTGATAAAATCTTGGCCAGCCCCTGGCCTTTTATGAGCTTAGTAGGTTTTATGTCTAACTCGTATTCCTGGATCTTAGTGATCCACCAACCCCTTTTTCCTTCACTCTCCCCTTACACCAAAATATCCTTGACCATTTTTGTTGGAACATATGTTGTAATTTCTGACTACAGTACATATGCTTGAAATGCCTTTAAAGCTTTGACTAGTATGTAGGCCTATTTTTCCAAGATATTTTATTTCAAAACAACATCCCTCAAAACTTGGCTAAAGAAGGAAATGGGTTGTTCATACCCATATTTATTTTTTTGTAGCAGAACTGTAGTAATAGTATGTGGAGAAGCGAAAGAAAAAATATAAAAAGGTGTTGAGTAGTCAGGGTTGACTAGTATTGGTGCTTCAAAAAACTCTTCTTTAATTCTAGCAAAAGATTTCCGAGAGATAGGGCTCCATTTGACTTAATTTTCCCTTTTTATCATATTTGTAATACCATTCATTATTTCTACATAGTTGGGTATGAACCTTCTCAAAAAATTGATTCTCCCCAAAAATACTTGGATCTCTTTCTTGTTTCTAGGTATGGGAATGTCACTAATAGCTTCTACTGGCTTAGGGTCGATTTTCACTCCTTGTGCTACTATGTGTCCTAGTAATTTCCCCTCACTCAGGGAAAACTAGGATTTCTTTGGATTTAAATATAACCCATACCTCCTACACTTCTCAAAGGTGTGTTTCAAATGTAGGATGTGTTATTCATCGGTCTTAGAGAAGACTATGATATCATCCAAATAGGCCATTATGAACTTGTCTTTCTCCCCTACAAAATTTATATCCATAGCTCTTTAAAATGTGGCCCCTTCATTAATAAGACCAAAAGGCATGTGAGCATACATGGGAGTTCCCCAAGGGGTGGTGAAAGCAGTTTTCTTCTGATCATCTGGGTGGACTGCCACTTGATTATAACCAGAGAACCCATCCATCATGGACATTCTAGCTGATCCAAGAACCTTTTGCAATATTTAATCCATCTTAGGAAGTGGTTAGTTATCTTTCAATGATGCCCTGTGAAGGTTCCAGAAATCTACACATAACTTTATTTCCCCATTCTTTTTCTGCACTAGGAGTAGGTTTTCCACCCATTCCAAGTACCTTAAAGGCACTATGATTTTAGCCTATAGAATTTTCCTCACTTCTTTTTCAATAGAGGGGAGTAAGAGAGGATTAATCTTCCTGAGATTCTATTTGCATGGTTTCATTCCACTCTTTAAAGGAATCTTATGTTGTATAATGTTAGTCTCAAATGTTTTTAAATCCTCATAAAACCAATCAAAAACATCCTTATATATTTTGAAGAGATTTAAATACCTTTGATTATATTGTGAGGTGATCCCTTTTGATAGTCTCACCATTTGGGATTCATCTTCTGAGCCAATATTACAATATTCTACCTGTTCATCCGTCTCTAGAGCTTTTGGTTTGGAAGCCACATCATTCTTATTAAATAATTTTTCCAGTGGAACTAACCCACGAGGAATGATATTCCATTTCAGTTGTAAAATTTTATGTCCAATCATTGTGTCTTCCCACGAAGTTGATACTTGGTCTTCCTCTTTTTCCTCTTCTTGGTCAATAGTTGAGCTAGCGAATTCCCCAACTACGTCTATAAAGCATTTGATTTGTTCATCATCCCTGAACACCTACCAGTAATTGACATTATCGGGTATACAAGGTCTATGTCTGACCTCCACCTCATACCTGAGAAGTGGATTTTGAGGAGGTTTGAAATTTCTTGCTACTAGTGCAAGGGAATCGGCCAGTATGTTTCCTTCCCTAGGCAGAATTTGAATATTAAAGGCCATGAATAAGTTATCAATCAAGTCCCATGCATCATTCCAGTAAGTCCTCAATCTCGGGTGCTTAGCCTAGCATTGATTTCTGATCTCCTTTACAATTAGCTCAGAGTCTCCATATACAGTTGAGCATTCAATATTCATATTCCTTGTTGTTTTTAGTCCAAGGAGAAGTGCCTCATTCTCTAACACGTTGTTGGTTGCCTCAAAATCTAGCTTAAATGAGAGGGGTATCAAGCTACCCTTAGGAGATACCAACAATACCCCTACTCCATTTCCCTCTTTGGAATTCGCCCCATCAAAGTATAATTTCCATACTTTTCTTTTATATTTGTGTTGGTCATCTAACTGCATCGTTAGATGTACTTGCGTTTCTTCTTAAATGGTCTCATCATATTCTAGTAGCAGGCAAGAGAGGTCACTTTATTTCCCATACACAAGGAATTCTTGGAACCTTCCACTTGGGTTATTGTTTTTATGAATCTTGACTCTCTATATAGCCTCCTTTCTTCACCTCCAAAAGTGGGAATAGTGGCATAAGTTAGATCTAATTTGATATAACCCCCCACCTTGGAACCCCAAGACCTAGATAAGATCATGCCAAATCAAGCAGGGATATCTTCTACTACCATATCCATCACTACGCTCTTCATAGTGATCTTAGCCAGATTCACCACCACGTCTTTTATCATTCCCAATCATTTTACCCTCTTAGAATCGAAGGATTATAGGTCCTTGTAAGATTTGGTGATCTGTAAACCAAGTTGTTCCATCATATATAAGGGCATGAGGTTATGCAAGTCTTTAGAGACCAACATAAAGTTATGCAATAAGAGGTCATGAATTACCAAGGTCACATAGAAGGGTGTAGTGGAAGGATCAAGTTCTTCAACATGAGGCCCAGAAACAACCATTGGTCTTTCTCCTTGAAGATTTAAACAGTCATGAGACGATACTAGGATGGATGGAAGCATGAACTGGGAGACTTTGGCTTTATAAGTGGGTTGTTTTAGAAGTTCAATTAGGGGAACATGGATCTTTACCTTTTCGAGTTCCCTTTGAAGATTGAATGTAGATTAGCCTTTCTCTACACCTCCTGGTTCTACTTCTCTTTCCTTTTCACAAGTAGTTTTTATTAGAACAGATGCTTTCTCTTCTGTGTGTTCCTCAAAGCTATTTCACTCCTTATTTAAGGGAGATTTTACCTTGGATGAGCCAAGATTCAACTTCCCTTTCACTTTATCTAGCACTGGGGGAGTATCTTGGGGAGAGGCTCCCTCTTGTTGTTTAGGTTCCCTCAACCTCTTTCTTGAATATCTAAGATCGTACCTTCAATTTAGTTGTGCTTGCATAAAATCAAAAAATTGTTTACAATAATCACCTATGGCCTTCTCATTTATTGTTTCTTCCCTGTCATGACATTTCTCACGGTGAATCATGTTTTCTTGTTCTCCTTCAGAGAAGGAGGAGTACAAGTTACATTGCATCTCATGGGTATCTTATGGTTGTTCATCTTGTTCATCTTGTTCATCTTCTATATATAGAGGAGGAGATATCTAATCAAGTTGATCTTTTCTTTCCCTTTGAAGTACCTACAAAGATGGCCTTCTTTATTGTGGGTTATAGACTCAATTGTTATCTTGAGTGTTCAGTTTCAGGAGGCTATTGTTCTCAAGCTCAAGCTTCACCAACTTATGTGATAAACTCTTAATTAGTTTATCCATTTATTCCCACTTCAAATCTGGTGATTCTTTAGCTTGACCATAGGAGGATGTCTACTCTTTCCCCTTTTTCTTAGTAGAATCATTCTTTCCTCTTGACATCCCTGCCGAGGTAAAATTTGCTTCGACCTCAAGAGCATCAACCTGGAGTTGGTCCAAAGTGAGAGACTTCCTCTCTCTTAGGGTAAAACTGAACTCTAATTCAAAGGCTCCTAGAAATACTACAAGGGAAACATCTTGAGGAGGTTTTATCTCAACAAGCAGGTTATTATATTACTTGTTGAACTTTTTTATAAACTCTGAAATATCCTCTTCTGGATTCTTCCTTATCGCATTGAATTCTGTCAGGACATACTCATGATCTCTCTTTTCACCCCACTTTTGTGTGAAAGAGTTTTCAAGTTCTTCCTAGATGGTGATGAAAGCATCAGGAAAGGATTTAAACCATTTTCAAGCTTCCCCATCAAGGGATTGAACAAAGAGCCTTAGGACAACATCCAATTGTTCTAGATTTAGGTTCTTAGCAAAAGCACAAAAGGTTTCAATATTTGTTTGTGTAGTGTTCTTGTCCTCCCCATTGAATCTAGGCAAAATATTTAGGTAGTCCTGAGGCATGGCACTCATGGGTTGAGGAAAATCAAGAGGGAATACTTATTCAATAAGAAATCTGGAACATCCATCTGAATTAATGGAGTAGGATTGATATTTGCTGGAGGAACTTGGGTCAGGATCATAGTGGTTGGAGTAGCTAGGCTAAGAGAAGTGTGATTGAATGCACATTGAATATTGTTGTTAGTGAGTATAGCTTTACCTTTTCCAATCTCAAGAGGAGGAGGAAATGAAACAAAAGGAGTTGTAACAAAAATTTCTTCTTCCTTAACTTCTTATTGGAGGATATGATGTCCTAGGTTGTCTTCTGCAAAGTATGTAAGGACCTTAGGAGTAAAATCTGAACAGTGAATGACAGCATGTAGGGAGCTACATGAGGAGGCTTCAAAGAATGATGAGACAATAGCATTGGTAGCAGGGATTTTCTCCTTCTAGAATGTTCTGAAAATTAGCTTCTTTGGGTCATATACAGATGGGGTTTTCTACTGAAAGGTATCTGAACAAGCGTAGGGCTTTCTGAAATCCAGGATGATAAATGAGAATGAGAATGAGAATTGTGGAGTCGCAAAGGTGATGAAGGTGCAATCAAAATGTCTATTCTCACCTACACAAAGAGTTCCTGAATTGTCGTATCTCGAGGGGAAATCCTCTAATACGTTCCCTAGAAACAGTGCCAAAATATATTGTTTATTCCAGAGACAGTATTGGATTGCTAAAATACCATTGCCTAGAACATCTAGATGTTAGGTGTCTTAGATAGTTCTTCGAAGACTGGAGACATCACATATATTTTTCTTATACACACATAAACATATATGATAGACAACATTGGGTTGGTTCATTCTTATACATATGTAACACACATAAATATATATGCTAACTCGTGAAGGCTAACCAGTTCAAGCACTTACATATTAAGTTTGCATTAGCAGAGCGATGAAGGTAGATAAAGAGAAAGAATAACTCATGACATAGAGCTTGTAACATCAAGAATTCTATACGTATCTTAGTTAAGAAAGACATAATGGATTAGGGAGGAATGGGTGCAATGATTCATGAAGCACAATTTAAAGATTTAGTTTTGAAGATTCATATAGAAATAGGCATTAACGTGTTAATAAAAATGAACAGGTGTGCACACATGAAACACTTATGGAAGCTACAATAACATGAAATCAGAGAGGAAAAATGAACATAATGGAATTTAAATAGAGAGATAACATACTATAATACTAGAACGAAGAATCACCACGATTTCATTAACATTCTGAAATATACATATCTCAAAGTCATACATTCTCTAAAATAACATAGAGTTTCTTATTTTGGATTCTAAAACTTTTTTCCTTTTTCAAGAAAGTATATATACCCAAAAAAAAAACTTCTGAAGGATAGGCTATTAAGAAGATATTCCTTCTTGATCTTTATCATCATTACAAAAGTTAAGAATCAAAATTTTAGCATGCATAAAGGCACCGCTCTCTTAACCATAATAGAATGTCTTATTAAAAGCATAACAAACATAAGGTAAAAACCACTAAAAATTAAAATCAAAGGCCATCACTAGAAAAATAAACATGATATTCATGGTCAACAAGACGATGTGGATGCTTGGTGAGAAGCTGCATAACCCTGTGGATGAACCATTTGAAGAATATGAGTATTGGAAAACTGCTTGCACCGATGCCACATGGCTAGAAGAGGAGGTGGAATAGAACTAAATTGTGAGTAGAGGAGTCGCAAATTAATCACCCTAGAATAATCCAGTTTGCATTGAGAGATACTTTTAAACATCCTGAGAAGGGTAAATTCTTTCTCTGAGAATTTGGTAATGGTTGTTCCTTTAAGGACTATTATTCTTTTAGGAGTTGCACTTGTCCTACTCTTAACCTCAGTCAATTTCTAATTATACACCTCCTACATGAGAAATTCTCCATTTTCTCCCAACAGTTAGGTAATCTGGCCTCTGGAAGATGATTGAACATGATATCAAAGCTTGAAATCTCTTTTTGGTAGCTTGGCCAGACTTTGTTCCACCTTAGCCCTGGCTTCCTCTTTAGAGATAAATTTAGAAATATCAGTTATTGTTTCCATTCTATCTAATATATCGAGTGGATTGAGCTCCTTGATAGTTCTCTTTGTCAAAAAATGAATGTACTTAGCATATTGGTAGTTGTTAATACTGGTTTGCTTGTCGCTTTGAAGAAAAGGGGAATATTCCTTTAGAGCTTCTTTTTATCATGTATCATAGCTACTTGCTCCCAGCATTGATCAACTTCCTGGATGATCTTGTCCCACACCCTTTCCTGGCTTCTATGAGTGCTAGATTTCCTTTTAGTTTCATCTTCAACTCGGTCTCTTGAGTTGCACTACGAAACTCTTTTGTGAGCTTTTCAATGTTCGAATTTTCTACTTGGAGTTGTCTCTCTTTCTGGGTCACCTGGGCTTTGGTTGTATCTAACTCCCTTTGAACTCTCCCCAACTAATTCTTAAAAAAAATTAGATTTGTTAATGCCTTAGTGAGGTGATCAGTGGGGTTTTGAGGATCATCTTGGACAAGTACAGTACGGACATGGGAATCAATAGGATTCTATAAATCATCCAACATCTGTTGTAGGGATTTAACTCTTTCTCTGATTCCATTTAATTCCCATGTTACCATCTCCTTTTCCTTTTCACTTTGGATTATCTCAGGGTTTGAACATGCTCACCTCTGGTCAACTTTAGTTTCCTTCTCAAGATTACGTTCTCCATCTTGGTTTCCTTTAATATTTTTTCATTGTTGCTTCGTCTGCAAGATCCAGTCCCATTTTCATGATCATCTCTTTATAATACTCCTTCTATTTGAAGAGAGAATGAAACTTGATCTTCTCAACTTTTACATTCTCAAAAATCTTAGCTATGTAGTCTTAGGCCTGACCAATAGTAATTTGATTCTTATTGATGTCATTGTACATAATTTCTCCTACCTGCCTATGTAGGTTGACCGTATCCAACAGAGGGATACTAGTCAAGTCGAGAGACACATCTAGGTCCTGGAACTTGGAACCTAAAGGCATGGTTTGGCTATATGGGTGCTTCGTCCTGATTTTCATCTCTTCCTTCTCTAGATCCATTGCAACTAATAACCGAGTATGTCCAGGGGTGACCTATGAAGTCATGTCTTGATTTATCTTCTCCTTTTCCCTTATGTTTTTCACTTGGATGTTCCTGCCCTGTAACCAACTTGTTCCTGATGCATAAAGACTTTCCTCAAACTCTGGGATGGCTACCTCAGTCGAGGATGTTGTTGAAATTTCTCGAGGTATTTCCAAATTAACCTTAAAGCCCAGGTTCTCAGTCATGTACTTCTGGAGCTAGATGCTTATCTCTTCCTCTTCCTATTCTTGTTCATGCTCATGTTCCTGTCCTTGTCCTTGAATTTTGGCCCTTTAATGAGTTGGTCCTTCTACCATGTCAGTTGTCCTTGAAGTGTTATTAGTTCTTATTGGAAATAATACTAAGAGGAGGGGTGAATCAGTATTTACAAATCAATAACTTTTTCATTTCCATAATTAGATTTATATATGCTACTTCAGTAAAGGGAACTCGCATGTGCATGCAACTTTATTTAAGGCAACCGGCGTATATCCAGCAAACTTATGATTTAGTTAATTCATCATATGTTGATATTTAATCAGTGCATTGGTACTTCATTAACCATATAAATAGTAACCATGTGTACTAATAACATAACAAACCATCACACATAAGAAACACACATAAAAACCAAGATTTAAGGTGGAAACCCAATGCGGGACAAAAACCACCTATTGTTGTCTTCCTTTAATATAAGAAAAACTTGTTTACAATCTTGTACTGGTGCAGACTCATACCAGTACGTAGTTGCCCACCTACAGAAGGCTACAACCATATCTCATTCTCCAGCTTCTACTAGAAGGGAGCTACAACCCCCTAGATCTTGTACTAGCCAATCCGTTTGCTAGTACATAGGCACTGGCCTACAGAAGGCTCCAACATTCACTCGTTTTCCCGCTACTACTGGAAGGGAGCTCCAACCCCCTGGCTCTTGTACTAGCTGATCCATTTACTAGTACGTAGGCGCCAGCCTATAGAAGGCTCCAATTTTCACTCATTTTCTAGCTACTACTGGAAGGGAGCTCCAACCCCTTGGCTCTTGTACTAGCCGATATGTTTACCTGTATGTAGGTGCTGGCCTACAAAAGGCTATGACCTTCTCTCTTCCTCTAGGGACCACATTTCATAAATTTTCAGATTGGATACTCCTTGAACGCAACACCACAATCTGAAGGCCTCATTTCATCTAATTTTCATACTGGACCCATCAGCAACATTAAAGCTCAAAATAAATCACTACTGCAATACAACCATCAAATACATCTACATCAACCAATCACTTAAAATCAATCATCAATCTCTGAATCAACCACAACTCAATCAATCACTGAAAACCCATCATCACTAAAGCAAATCACAATCAATCAATCTAAACAATCAGAACACACTCACTAGAATACAGTCAGCAAACCACAAAGCAGAACCCAGAACTCTGCATCAACAACTAGAACCAACTGCAACTTCAAAAATCATATTTGATAATGTATACGCTACATCAATGTGTCGAACCAACATGTATACGCTCTTTTACCAAAGTGAACCAACATACAGATCCACAAGTACTAACTTAAAAACTTCACAGCTATTCAAGACTTTAGTCATACCCAGATCACAACATTTATAGAATAAAACATGTGTCAGTATTCATATCTATACTATGCATGATCAACCCACATAATGATAATCATTTTAGGTCTTATGATCCTGATCCATCATCCATCATCAACCACATAGGTGCATCCTTAGTTCAGATCAAGCAAAGCATCTGAAACCCATAACCTACATATTTGATCTAACACTTCATAAGATATTCAATACTTGCCCCCCTTTGCCTAATGATTTTCTCCTCCTTATATAGTTTTAGGCCTTTCTCAACACTTCGGACCAAAACCACTTAGGACCAATACCTTGGACCAATACTTCATACCAAATACCTAGGACCAAATACCTTGGACCAAAACCTTGATTTCCCATCCCATATGCACTTTTCATTCTATGAAAGTGTGTGTATACATATACGCTTCTTTTTTTGTGTACCTGCATGTACATGCTACTTGGTCAAAGTGAACCAGCATATACCTGTCTTTCTTAAATCTCTGGAGTCTAATCTGTAATCCTTTGTTGTTAACCTATTGCACTATGAACTGTCATCTATGTGAGTTTCCATCAAGGACAACACCTGTGTCATAATGCCAACAATCTCCCCCTTTGGACTTGATGGAAACAACAACACCAAGACACTCTCCCCCTTTGACATCAAAGGCAAAGGGCAGACCAAGATATTCTCCCCCTTTGATATACATTATGTTTTCCATGCTCCCCCTGAGTACATGCTAAATTTTCTAATTAAGCTTCTCCTTTGTACATGCTTAGATGCACTAAACTGTCCATGCTCCCCCTGAGCACCTGCAGAGCCTACAAAAATATTTTTCAAAATAATAACATGACTCTATAACTCAACTAAGTGAGTATGACCTTCCTATGACCAATGACTCATACATACATCAATCTCCCAACCAAGTGGGGATACACCAGTTTTGACTCATCCACCCAACCAAGTGGGAATATACCAAATGTTTATACATGACTTAAATATAAATTATTACATCATCCTTCCCATGCATAGTGGGGTTACAAATTAGGTATTTTCATTACCTTTACATCAAATAATATACATGACAGTTATAACAAGGACTAACAATATAAACAAGACCATGATAGTTATCATCAACTATCATACACCATATTTGATCTGCACCATTAGCATTTGTCAGCAACATCAAGATCAACAGCCTGTATATGTCCATCATCAAAAGAGTCACCTAAATCAAACAACTATGTGGATCAAGTAATATAATTAGCATCATGTACCAAGGTCTTCTAACATAATGCCAATAATGCATTATTAGAAGCATATGCTCCCCCAGAACATGTTTCAGTTGTTCATTATCAAATTTGATCATTGAAAATATCAGTAAGAATCATCAAGGCATCAGCATCAATCAGATATACATCAACTTTTTAACAATTTATGAGGACCAACACATTTCCACATATCATCAACATATTGTAACCATCATCAAACAAAGCATATAATTGACTGAACCATATCAGACCCCTTTTCCTTAGTCTATCCCACTGCTTTTTCCTCAAACCAACATATATGTGATTGTGCAGCCTAGAACTCACATATATACATGACTTGTCTTCATGATAATTGCATATGAGATTTAGAACATTGAAGTTTCATATTTTGAGCTCCCCCTGAGTCTGTTATGTTTGTATATTGTGTTATGCCACATCTTTCTTACTATAATTCCTTCTTCTTCCATATCTTCGAGTGTGATGATGTTTTCTCCTTTTGGTATGCTGCCTAAAATGTTCTCCTGCATTCCTTTCCTATATGTCCAAAATTTTTACATTCATAGAATCTTACATGTTTCATATTCCTTCTATAGCAGTCAATGGCTTTGTGACCAAACATATTGCAAGAAAAATAATATCCCTTAAAGTACCTAGAAGTTGATGATATTTCTATGTGACGATTATTAGCTTGAACCATTCTACTTATGCATTTGGCTACAACATGTCCAAAGTTATGACAAATAAAACATTCAAAATTATTCATCATAGGAAATAACCAATTTTCCATAGTTAGGAGTAAATGATTTCCTTTGAAGCCTTTCTTTCCTTGGTTGTTGATGGGGTTGACTTCTCATCTCCTTGTTGATCATTTCAGATTTTACATTAGAGTTCCTTGCCTCATCCTGATAGCTAGATTCACCTTCAACAATTTCATGAAAACCAAGACCAGTTTTGATTGTAGGAGATCTTTGACTACTAAGAATATTATCCAAAATCTTAGTATTTTCTTGAAATCATAACAGTTTATCCTTTTCTTCTAATTTACCTTTTAAAATATTTACCTCAACCTAATATTTCTCTTCCTTTTCCAAATATTTCTTCTTCAAGATTTCTTCAGCCTTTCTTCCTTCCTCCACTTGTTGCCTTAATTTGACAATCTCATTTTCTTGTTCTTCATCTACTTGAGGTAGTTATTCATTCTGCTTATTTTCAATATCTTCTTGTAGAGAGAGGATCTTAGCTTCAAGAATTTCATAGTAAGTGGATATATCTTTAAGGCTCTTGATTTTTGTATTCTTTTCATTTACTTCATTTCTTAATGATTTCACTTCATCCTGCATCTTTTTGCATTGATATTCCTTTTCCTTGTATTGCTTCCTTACCTTGTTTCCTTCTTCCAGCTGAGCTTTTAACCTAGTAGTTTCTTCTTTGAAGGAACACTCCCTTTTGTTAAAGAGGTCTTGTTGATCCCTAAGTTTATCTGTAAGTCTTTTAACTTCTGCCTCTATATTTCTTTCACTATCACTTTCAACATCTTCAACATTACATGAACAGAGAAAAGTATCACCAGAAGACCAAAAATTTGTACTTGAAACTTATTTTGCTTCCACCTTGATGAGCCCCATAAATGGGTAATTATATGGGCTCATTTAGCCTCCTAATTCAACTTAATCCATCATTTTCATTAGTTTATTGCATGTTTTTTATCATATTTATGCTAATAGAGTGAATTGGATTAGTCATTATGCCAAAAAGTCTAATGTGTGCTTTATGTAGATTTTTGGTCAATTTTGAGACAATCAAAGGTTTAATGAGCACTTGGCAGCGAAATTCGTGGAAGAACAAGGGAGAGGATTTGTATGAAGGTGTACCCTTCATTTATGAGCTCTTACCTCAAATTCTCCACCAACAGATCAGAGTTCAAGGGCCACTACATCGATAATCACAAGGGCAGCCGAGTAGGGCTAGTAAAGTTGTTATTAACTACAAGTTTTGGCAGTTGAGTTCCTAAAGTTTAGGAGGATTTTTGGGGTCCTCAATTGGTATAAATAAGAAGGCTTAGGGAATTAGCTCAGTTAGTCAGATGTTAGTTAGATTTTAGTTAAAATTTAGTCATTTTTTAGTATATTTTTGCACTCTAGTGCAGCCCTATATCAGCACATTTTCGAGCTTTTTCTCGTAGACAGTTTTTGGGATGTAACTATTATTTTTTTATCAATAAAGATGAATCCAACTTTGCACTAGCTCTAATATTTCTTATGAGGTTGATATTGGGGTTGGTCCCAACCCAAGTGTTAGTACCTCCTTTGTGTACTTTTATGTGTCTTTGTTGCATTCATAGAATAATTTCTGTTATTTAGGTTAAAATCTTCTTTTGTTACTTAGGTTGTTTTTTATGATTAAAATAGCTTTTCATGCTTTAGGTTGATTTGACAGTATGCTAACAGAAAAAATATGCAAAAAGGCCATCAACAATCCTTGATCTCATCTCTCCCTCCTTGGGACCATGAGCTGAGACCAAGGCATACTTGCTGCCACAAAAACATTGTTTTTGCCTCTTCATGCAATTGCTAGTGTTAGATTTTTAGTTAGAAAAGTTGATACCAGTTGTACTTGCATGTTTACGATCTGTTCTTACTTATTTTCCATAGTTATTTTACATGATTTCCTGTGTATAACTTTATGTTCCTCATGTTTCTGGTTTTTAGGTCAAATTAGGTCAAAATAGCTAGATCTTTGGTTTTCCTAGTCTTTGTTCGATCAGTTTTGGAAAATAGTGTGCAGAACACCTGTAATACCTCCCTGTCTATCCTTCCTCCATCATACAACCTGCTCCAACCCCTAATCCAAGATTCTTACCCTTCATTTGCCACACTTTTCCCAATTTGCCCTAATTCCTACATTCTTGTGCAACATCGCTCCTTCCATCCTTGAACGAATACAACCACCTTAATCACTCCTTAGCTTCATTTACTAGGTCCTAGGCCCCTTTTCACCCTCATCCATCCTCCATTTCCAATTTCCCACCCGTTTTCCACCATCAACCCTCCAAAATCCTCTTTCGGATCTTCCTGTAGAACATCTTGTAGAACTCCTGCAAACTTCCTCTAGAAGTCCACGTGAGGGGTTTTTCGAGATCTAATCACTGTGAAACTCTCTGGAAGGGTGCTAGGGACCCCTTATGCCCTCTTCTCACCTTCCCAACCTCTTTCAAGCACCTACCCCATTTCCTTTCGTCAATCAAACTCTGCACAGTCAAAAATAGTTAACGCACATGCATAATAATTCTGCAAAATTACTCAAAAATGCAAAAGGATGGTTTTTCTAGATTTTACTACAGAAGTAGCTTAGTCACGTGCATTTTAACTTTCTAAAAGTCAATGGCATCCATTTCCACCTCTTTCATCTCTTTTCTTGCACCAGTAGGGCTAGTCGGTAAAAACTAGGGTTTGCTAGGGTTTGCATTTCTTTTCAGCTTTCAGCTTCTTTCTGCAAGTAGACTAGCCTCTGTGGAGTTAGCTTTCATCCATCACAATTAAAAGCTTCTTCTAAGAGCTCATAGAAGTTGGCTTAAGCTCATAGCAGACTTGTGCCAGCTGATCAAGTGATAGCCTGCGGCAAGAGCTAGTACTTGTGCATATAGCACCGTCACTTCCAAGTTTGTTACGAACAACCGGGTTGATAAAAGTAAAGAAGGGAGTCCCATGAGTTGCATCATCATTGCTGCAATACTGGGGCCCACCATCTTTTTGGTGCCGCTACCGGGGAAGCGTCAGAGTACTTTGCAATTGCTGCTTTTCTTCTATTTTCTACTGCAACATTCTGCTAAGTAGTTTATTTCAGCAAGAGTAGAGTAGTTGTTTCATTTCCATTTTGCAATTTTATTTCCGCAAAAGTAGATTAGACATTTCCTGCTTTCATTTCATTTCAACGAGCGTAGATTAGATATTTCCCACTTTCAAAGATTAGCATTTCAATTCCACAATTTCAATTCTGCAAGCGTAGATTAACATTTCAATTCTGCAAGCGTAGATTAGCACTTCATTTCTGCAATTTCAATTCTGCAAGCATCGCTTAGCATTTCAATTCTGTAATCTCATTTCAGCAACTTATATTAGTCCTTCCCTGCTTTCATTTCAATTCTGCATTTTCATTTCAGCAAGATAGATTTTAGTTAGTTGCAGTTCAATCTATTTTAGTATTGCAGGTACAAGCAGAGAAAAAAAAAACAACAACAACAACAACAACAACAACAAAAACAAAAACAAAAAAAACAAAAAAACAAAAACAAAAACAAAAATCAACCAAAAAGATTTCCTTTCATGCCTTGTAGGAGTAGAGATAAGTCAAAAAAATGTTTGCACAACACCCCCACTGCTTAACACAGGCAACCTTCTCTCTTCTTCGATGGTTGTGATTAAGAAGAACCCCTGGGTGAACAGCAAGACATATTTGAAGAACCTCTTGTTGGCTTTATGATTCAGGTTTGGCGCTATGGCTCAGGTGTTGTACTTGATGGCAACTCACTCAAGTGGAAAAATTCTGTTCAGGCTCTCAAAATGATGGAAAACAAGGGGTTCGCAGGTGTACCGTTCAAAAGGTGCAGACCCGCAGGTACGCCGACACAGAAGTGCAGTCATACCCACAAATGCTCCATTCAGAAGGTGCGGTCCCCCAGTTCACTCACTCCAATGCAGAGAAGCACGCTCATGTGGAGTTTCGTATGTTTGGCCCTTGGTATTTAGCCCGTCGTTCATGATCCTATGGTTTTGGTCTGTGGTATAAGATCTAAATTATTGAACCCCGGTTTGGATCCCATGTATTAGTTTTCGATGGTTTTGCCCCATGGTTTGAATAAGGGCTTGCCTATAAAAAGGAAAGGAGATCTCTTGGCTAGACAGTGATGAAAATTGAATATCTCAAGATCTGAAATTTTGGGTAATCGGTTCAAAAGGCTAGATCTAAATCAAGGTGAAATTGAAGGCGAATCTATTGATAGGTTGTGATCTCTCGGGTGCATGATCAGATCTGTGGATCTGACTATTTGTGGCACATTGGAGGACTGTTAATTTGGCCCTAATCAAAGGTTCGCAGGCGATCCAAGGCGTGAGTGTGGGGGTCTGCAGTGCAGGAGAAGGCGCAGGTGCGGGGATTCGTAGCGCAGCAGAAGGCATAGGTGTGAGGAATGCAGCTCGGAAGAAGCACAGTGCGGAGGTACGCAGGGGAATAGAAGAACCAGTTGCGAAGGTACGCTGTCAGGTAGACAGTTCAGGTGCGGATCTGAGTAGTGGTATGCAGGGAAGAAGAAGGAGTAGGTGCAGAGATACGCAGCGCAGAAGACCGACCAGGTACGGATCCACGCAGTTTAGACACAGAAGAGCTGCGGATATTTGCAGGCCTCTATTGGTGAAGTTGCGGACCTATCTTGAAACATTTGTTGGCTGTCTTTTATCTATTGCTAAAGAGTTCTAGGTTTAGAATACTGGTATTACTGATCTGGTTATTGCATTCTGAGAAATTATTGGTCGATTCATTGGTTGATTGAAAAAGTTGATTGGGTGATTCATACGTACTTGATGATTAATTGATGTTCATGGATCCAGTTTGAAAATTTATGAAACGTGGTCCTTAAAGAAATAGAAGAGCAAAGGGGGTTGTAGCTCCCTTACAGGAGAGACTGGAAAACGAGAGAGGGTTTTAGCTCTCTGTAGGTTGCATCCTGCATACTGGTAAAGGACTGCACCAGTACAAAATCATTGTAAAAAAAGTTTCTAATTGAAAGAAGATAGAGACATATTGCAGCAGGTGGTTTTCACCCACATTGAGTTTCCACCTTATATCTGGTGTTCCTTGGTGTGATTATCTGTTTCTATTGTTCTTGTTCATTATTACATGGTACTGACATACAAACTAATGATCAATATCTGAAGAATAAATTAAAGTATAAATCTGGAAGATATATTGAAAAGAATTTGATAATACTGATTCACCCCCCCTCTTAATATTATTTCCAACAATTAGTATCAGAGCAGGTCCTTCTGAAGAAGCTTGATCGCTTGAAGTAAGTTCCATCATTATGAGCAACTACAAGAGGGAAGCATCAATCAAGCCACCGATTTTTTATGGGACAAGCGTCGTATATTGGAAGGTAAGAGTTACTTCCTATCTTCAATCTCTTGGTACAGAAGTCTGGGATATCATAGACACAGGGTATGCTTTTCCATCAGCAACTCCTACAGATCCGGCTGAGAAGAAGAAATATGAAACAAATGCAAAGACGGTCAATACTCTTTTAGGATGTCTATCTCAATTAGAATTCGTGAAGGTTATGCAGTTTAAATCCGCAAAGGAAATATGGGACAAGATTGTTCTGAGCTATGAAGGAGATGATCAGGTAAATGAGCAAAACTTCAAACCCTCAGAATTCACTATGAAAATCTCAGAATGTACAATGATGAAAGTGTGGCTAACTATTTTCTTCGTGTAGATGAGATTGTTAATTGTATGAAAAGTTTGGGTGAAGAAACAAAAGAGGCTGTTGTGGTTGAAAAAGTTCTAAGATTTTTGTTTGAATCTAAAGTTTTTGCAATAGAAGAAAAAGAGAATCTACAAAACCTTAAAATGTCACAGCTACACGGAATTCTAACTGCTTATGAAATGAGGAAAGGAGGTCCATCAGACAGGAGAGAAGTTGCCTTCAAGGCTTCAGGCAAAGGAGAGTACTATGAGTCGGGACACGTGTCAGAAGAAGAAGAAGAATCAAATTTTTTCAGAAATCTTCAATGGGGTACTGGAAGATTCAGAGGTAAGTTACCTTTCAAATGTTTTGCTTGTGGAAGAGTAGGTCACTATGCTACCAAATGTCCTCATAAGGATAAAATTGACAAGGGGAAGGAACCTGTTAGATGGAACAAGAAACAGAATGCAAATAAGAAAAGCTATTACACTCATGAAGACGGTGATGGTCTATCAAATAGTGATGAAGATGAACGAGGTAATAACTATAAACTTTTAATGGATTTTGAAGATGATGATTACTTGGATGCTATAGATGTGGATGGCTTTTATGAAGAGATTGCTAGACTCAAGACATTTTTAGAAGAAAAGAATGTGATCATTGATACTCTGCAATTTCAACTTGATGAAAAAGAAAAATTCCTTGAGAAGTTAGAATGTGAAATTGTTGGCCTTAGAAAAGAAATTGAGAAAACAAAGGCTCTTAATCTGAAATTTATTAAAGGATCTGAAACTCTAGATGAGATTATCAATGTACAACGTTCTCTTCTAATCAAGATAGGTCTGGGGTATAATGGGGAAACATCTCAAGAATCCACCTCAAAGAGTTATCTTGATGTAGCAAGGAGGAATGAGCAAAAGCACAATGAAGATCACCAGGTAAAACAGGGACGAATTACATCAAGAATAAACAAAGACTACCAGCTAAACCAGGGGCAATCCATCTTAAGGGTGAACAAAAGCTACAACCAGCCACTGGTAAAAACTTCTCAATTTGCTTCAAGAATGGATGACAATAGAAACAACAATCATTTGGCTAGTAGATTTGATAAGCACAGAATTTTCTTCAATGGCTAATCTTTCTCTTGCCATAACTTTGGTCACAAAGCAGCTCAATGTGTTGCCTATAAGACAATCATGACTAGAGAAGCTCAAAAACAAAGAAGTATGACTAGAATTACGAAAAGGACCTATAACAACTTTTCGGCCCTTGAAAATGAAATTGAATGTTCTATTTGTAATAACTTTGGTCATGAAGTTTCTGAATGTAGGAGTAGGTTTCGGCAGACAAAGGAACAAGCCTCAAGCACCAGAACATGGAGAATAAAGGAACCACAACCAGAAAGATGTGGTATAGCTTTTTATGCAGAAGGACGAGAAAATCTATGGTACATCGACAATGGATGTTCAAAGCATATGGCAGGTGATAAAGAAAAACTTGAATCATATACTGCTTTAGAAAAGGGAAAAAAAAATTATTTTGGAAATGATACCCCTGTAGCCATAAAAGGAAAAGGCACTGCTCAGTTGAAAGAAAAGGTCAAAGATGGAAATGTTTTGTATGTTGATGGCTTGAAGCATAATCTACTGAGTGTCAGTCAGATGTGCCATCAAGGAACCGAGGTAATATTTCGATCAAATGGATGTAGTGTTCGTGATCTTGATACAGGAAAAACAGTGATCAAAGGCAGAAGAACTCCAAATAACCTATACATATTTGAAGAAGGACAGCAACAATCCTATTTGATTAAGGATGATGAACACTGGTTATGGCACCGGAGCTTGGGGCATCTAAGCTTTTCACAATTAAGGAAAGCATGCAAATACCAAGCAGTTCGTGGTCTTCCAGATATTAAAATTCCAGACAACACCATATGCAAATCATGTCAGTTTGGTAAGAAAACCATAACTAACTTCCCTGTGAAGGAAGGATTAGCCAGCAGGCCTCTTGAACTAGTCCATACAGATGTATGCGGCCCATTTAGGACAAGGTCACCTCAGAAGAATACCTGATATTATTCATTGATGATTTCTCCAGGTTTGTCTGGTTGGGACTTATGAAGCACAGAGATGAAGCATTCGAAAAATTCAAATCCTTCAAAGCCATGGCTGAAAAACAATCAGGTCACAAAATTAAGTGCCTCAGATCTGACAGAGGTGGGGAATTTACTTCAAATGAATTTTTCGATTTATATGAAGAACATGGGATAAGAAGAGAATTCTCTATAGCAAGAACTCCTCAGCAAAATGGAGTTGTGGAAAGAATGAACAGAACAATCCAACAAATGGCTCGTGCTATGCTTGATGAGTCAGGAACTCCCGCAACTTTCTGGGGTGAAGCTGTACATGCTGCGGTTGTTATTCTCAACAAAACAAATGTCCGAGTGAACAGCACTCAAACTCCTCATGAGCTCTGGAATGGTATGACTCCTTCGGTAAAGCAATTCAAAATCTTTGGGAGCAAATGCTACATTAAGAATACTGATGAGCAGCTTGGCAAACTTGAACCTAGAGCAGATGAAGGCATTCTTCTTGGTTACTCTCCACATAGCAAAGCATACAAGTGCTACAATAAAAGACTTGGCAGGATTGTTGAAGCATTGATGTAGTAGTTGATGAGAAAGGATACATTCCTAGACAGGTACATCATGAAGACATCGAAGAAGATGAAGGATATCCTCAACAACAGAATGATGAAGAAGAAGAACCTCGAGAAGAACCTCAAGAAGAACCTCAAGAAGAACCAGAGGAGCAAACAAGAATGGAAGAAAAGACTCCGTCCAGATATGTTCAAGCGCATCACCCAGAATCTCAGATTATGGGGCAGAAAGAAGCAGGTGTACAAACAAGAAGAACTCTCGCAGAAGCTTCAAGCTATTTGGCATTACTCTCTTCTACTAAACCACAAAATGTAAAAGAAGCATGCAAAGATGAATTTTGGATAAAAGCAATGGATGAAGAACTTGAGCAAATCGAAAGGAACAACACTTGGGAACTGGTTCCTAGACCAAAGGATAAGAATGTTATCGGAACAAAATGGGTTTTCAAAAATAAATTGAATGAAAATGGAGAA
>APFE031129023.1:83181-132588 GCA_000404065.3 Pinus taeda
CCTGGTACATACTTGACATCGGTCAAGGTAAGGCGAGCTCCATGCTCCCTCTGAAAATAACCGTGCCTACACCTGAGACACTATACTTCTCATCATTACCCATCCCTATGAGTATCTGGAGATCTTTCTCCTCCAAAGTACTGAACAAACTTTTGTCACCGTTCATGTGGAAAGAAGCTCCACTGTCAAGAAACCAACCACTTCCCATCATGGATGAAACCATGCATGCGAAGAGTGTGAAATCCAATTCAAACTGTGAAGCAAGTGCCTCACCTTCAGATCCTTCCTCGGATCCCTTCTTGGACTTCTTCTTTGGGCAATTAGTAGCATAATGGCCCAACTCATGACAACGAAAGCATCTCACCTTCGAATTGTCAACCTTCTTCCCAGCATTGGAAGAACTGGATTCGGAAAGAGAAACCTTACCCTTCCCCTTCTTCGCATTACTCGCTAAGGCATAGTTCTCCTCATCATGCATAGATGAAGAACTATCTCTGGTGCTCCGCCTAATCTCCTCCTGCACAAGATCTGACCATAGTCTTTCCCATCTTGGCAACTTCTCCCGACCATTGACAGAGTCCTGATAGGAATGCCAACTCTTTGGAAGACCAAGGAGAGCCAAGCTCACCAAGTCTTCATCATCGACAATAACCCCCACACTTCCCAGTTCATCTCGACACTGAGTGAACTTCGTGAGAGACTGGGGCATACTGTCTCCATTCTCACACTTAGATGTTTCTGAGTTTATCCTTGAGCGCCATTCTACCAGCTCAAAAAACTCAACTGCTTCCGATCTAAAATTCGTGAGAACGAAGTATTTCTTGTACAAAGATCGACTGTATGGGCATTCACCGGATACCTCACCTTCCAAAAGAAGGATGAATCCAGAGGCTACCTGGCCCGATTACAGACTCTGCCTGAAGAAATAAAACTTAGTCACTTCCTGAATAATAGATCTGATGATCAATCCTCGCTTTGATATCCTGTAGAAATCTCTTCTACAAATCAACCAGCTCTGATACCATGTAGAAATTTTGAATAATTTAACACATATTCAATGGATATTATCCTAATCATGTACTATTGCGGAAAACATACACAATACATAAGCTCCTCTACGTTGATCATCAATATAGCAGCATCAATAACAATAAAACATCAAGAGCATTCACACATTAACACAGTATGTATCCCGGGGAAAGCATCTCGCTAAAATCCCCAACTATCTGTATATTAATGATTGAGTCATGTAACATTACACAACATAATACTTCTCACAAGTATCTCCACCTCTGTTACACACAATAAAGCTCAGATCTGATCTCCAAATCTCTTCCACTGCTTGCCTGCCTCCACTGCTCAATACCTGCTCAAGAACTGATGAGAATGGCTCACCAAACTCGTTTTTCACCTGCAAAATAGTCACTCACGCTTTTTGGACGTGAGCATAAGCTAAAATGTGGGCAAATACGTGGGCAACTCATTGGCATACTCAATCCCTTGATTGTGCAAGATCTGGTGCACAACTATAGTCACAACTGATAGCAATCTGATTCTCTACCACCTGTCCCTGTTGAACTGAACATGCAACTGAGTTAACTGATGTATTCATTAGTTGTATTATGAGTTAATAACTTGTGAATTAATTAATAACTAATTCACCCAACTCATCTCTAGTCTATTTGCCAGTTAGACTAAATACAACCAGTTTAACAAAGTTAAACTGAACACAATTCCATCAACTGCACCTCCAGTCCACTAAACTCAACTCACTTGAGTTCTAACTGAAGTCCTGCATGCAAATATTAGTCATCCCATAGGTAACCACGTAATTCCTTCTGGGATCTGCATGTACCACATCCGTAGCTCATCCTGAAGTGCTCCAAGAGAATAAGACAAAGTTTATAGTCTAAATATTATTATGAGCTAATAATATTTGACTGTTCTATATTTAGACTGAGCAGTCACTCCGCTGTGGTCTAAAAATAGAAGTCCATCTATTTTTTCCAACTCGATCAATCATCCATAAACAACAACCTGCAATCCATAGACATGATCCATAGTCATGATGCATATGTATAAAAATAGACTTGCGCCAAAAATAGCCTGCGGGCCCACTTAGTGAAGGCGACTCCTTTCCACTAAGCTCCATCATCTTGTTGCATTCTCAACAAGCATTTCTTGTTGCACACTTTTCAACAGAAAGCACAATTTCATTCTACAGGAACCAAGAGCCTTCTATAGGAAGGGTTCTACAGGAAAGGTAGAGAACAACTCTGCAGAAAAAAAAAACCCAGAATTTGCATCAAATTTCAAGCTCCAAATGAGGTAGACTCGAGAAAACTTCTCTGTGCATGATTTGTTTGTGCAAGGTGGTAAATTGAACACAGCATTAGATTGAAACGAGAGTAAAATTTTGCCTGTGCATTGAGAAAAAGTGAAAGTCTGCCTGCATATTTCACCGAGTTTACCCAGTTTTTTCCTCTACATTGGAAATCTCCTCTACATTGGAAATCTCCTCAACATTTTTTTTTAAATTCTCCTGGAAGGAAGAGACATGCAGCAATAGAGGCCAGCCTGTGTGCATGAAAAAAAACTAAATTTACATATCTATCATGTGCTAAGAAGAGAACCTGTGTCCTTACGCTCTATTATGTAAAAACAAAATTCTTCTTTTCATAAACAGACAGTCAAATTTTGGGTGACAGCAGTCTTAAAATAGGAGAATTATTGCTATTTGATATTGAACACACGAGAAATTCCTTCTTGGGTTTAGAAGAAACAGAATTAAGCTATCCTCTATTTCAGTGATTGACTGTTTGTTTTCCTGAGCATTTTCTTTTCTGGTTAAAACATAAAAAGAGCACTCAACACCATGCCAGAAGGATTCATAAGGAAAGAACCCTTAAACTCTAGCAAACTATATGAGAACCCTGAGGTGGTGGACCTTTTCACCAAGGCAAATTGGATATCCTTCTTTGACAGAATTCATGGTTATGATGAGGAGGTGACTGAACAGTTTTTGATATCCCTAAGACCACATTCGAAGACACATGCCACAATTAGTTTTAGGGGTTTGACCCTAGAACTTACCCCTGATTTCATCAGTAGAATTACTGGTTTACCATTGGGGCTCCCTTGGAGCAAAGAGGAGAAATCATTGGGACAAGTGGCTAACAAAATGTTTTTTCTACCTGAGGAGCATCCCGTAGAAGACAAAAATAGTGTTAGTTGGACAAGCTTGCATCCTCTCTATAATGAAGTCAGTTATCAAATAATGAAATATATCACATGTGAAGGGAGGTTTAGCATCATCTATGGTTATCATTTCAAGTTTCTACATGAATTGAGGTATGGGATAGACTTGCCTCCAGCTAAAAAACTGAGCATCCCATATTTCCTCCTTCAGTCTTTAATTGAATGTAGTACAAAGCTAAATGCAGGAGTCCCAGATCAGTTAGCCCACCATGGACTCATCAAAATGTTGGTGGAAGATGCTTTACACACCTATACTATCCCCATAGCTTAGGAAGTCTTCAGAAATATGTCAAGGGATGATAACATCAGAACTTTGGCTGAGAACATCACCCCATCCAGTAGTGATGAGGGGGAGCAAACTGAAGAAATTGAGAAGAACATTGATGAGGGAGCACAAGACATTCAAACAGAGGGCGAAGCAGAGGAAGAACAGAATGAAAAAGAGGAATTTGATAAGACTGTTGAGCCTACGACAGAAAAGGAGAAAACAACAAAAACAAAGAAGGGAAAAAGGACAAATATTGGAAAGAAAAAGGCCAAGAAAGCTCAAAAGAAGGTTGCCACAGCCAAGGCAAGCACCCAACAAGAGAAAGAAGAGACACACCCTGAGATATCAAGGACACAAACAGAAACAGGGGGCATAGAGATTTCTACAGGAAGTGAAGGAAAATAAAAACATAAAGAGAAATCCCCTGAAATGTTGGCAAGGGAAGCAGCAGTTGTGCTTGCTACATTAAGCACACCTACAAAACAAAAAGAAAAGAGGAAAAGGCAGGCCTCCATGTATTTTAAGGCCAAGAAAAGCACAAGAATTCAAACAAGAAAAATAGGAGGAGCAGTGGAAGGAAATGGACAAGACGGAAGAATTTTATGGCACACATGAGTAGACTATTTCGGAAGCTTGGGATGATAGGGAGGCCACCAGGGCCATCTAGGATGAGGAGATGGATTAGTTGCTCAGAGGATGAGCAACAACTTCAATAGGTGGGTGATGATGAGCCTAGAAATGGGTAATTATATGGACTCCTTTAGCCTCCTAATTTGACTTAATCCACCATTCTCATTATTTTATTGCATGTTTTTTATCATATTTATGCTAATAGAGTAAATTGGGTTAGTCATTATGCCAAAAAGTCTAATGTGTGCTTTATGCAGATTTTTGGTCAATTTTGAGACAAAAGCAAAGGTTTAATGAGCACTTGGCAACCAAATTCGTGGAAGAACAAGGGAGAGGATTTGTAGGAAGGTGTCCCCTTGATTTATGAGCTCTTACCTCTAATTCTCCACTAGCAGCTCAGAGTTCAAGGGCCACCACATCGATGATCACAAGGGCAGCCAAGCAGGGCTAGTAAAGTTGTTGTTAACTGCAAGTTTTGGCAACCGAGTTCCTAAAGTTTAAGAGGACTATTGGGGTCCACAACTGGTATAAATAAGAAGGCTTAGGGGCTCAGTTTGGTTAGTCAGATGTTAGTTATATTTTAGTTATATTTTAGTTATATTTTAGTCTTTTTTTAGTCTATTTTCGCACTCTAGTGCAGCCCTATATCAGCACATTTTCGAGTTTTTTCTCATAGACAGTTTTTGGGATGTAACTATTATTTTTTGATCAATAAAGATGAATCCATATTTTCACCAACTCTGATATTTTTTAGGAGGTTGTAGCTCTTGGGGTTGGGCCCAACCCAAGCGCTGGTACCTCCTTTGTGTACTTTTATGTGTCTTTGTTGCATTCATAGAATAATTTCTGTTATTTAGGTTAAAATCTTGCTTTGTTACTTAGGTTGTTTTTTATGATTAAAATATTTTTTCATGCTTCAGGTTGATTTGACAGTTTGGTAATAGAAAAAATCTGCAAAAGGGCCATCAAGCAATCCTTGATCTCATCTCTCCCTTCTTGGGACCATGAGTTGAGACCAAGGCATACTTGTTGCCACAAAAACATTGTTTTTGCCTCTTCATGCAATTGCTAGTGTTAGATGTTTAGTTAGAAAAGTTGATACCAGTTGTAATTGCATGTTTAAGATCTGTTCTTACTTAGTTTCCATAGTTATCTTGCATTATTTCCTATGTATAACCTTATATTCCTTAGATCAAATTAGGTCAAAATATCTAGATCTTTGGTTTTCCTAGTCTTTGTTCGATCAGTTTTGGAAAATAGTGTGCAAAACACCTGTAATACCTCCCTGCCTATCCTTCCTCCATCATACAACCTACTCCAACCCCTAATCCAAGATTCCTACCCTTCATTTGCCACACTTTTCCCAATTTGCGCTAATTCCTACATTCTTATGCAGTGTCGCTCCTTCCATCCTTAAACGAATCCAACCACCTTAATCACTCCTTAGCCTCATTTACCAGGTCCTATGCCCCTTTTCATATTCATCCATCCTCCATTTCCACTTTCCCACTGGTTTTCCACCATCAACCCTCCAAAATCCTCTTTCGGATCTTCCTGTAGAACATCCTATAGAACCCGTGCAGATTTCCTGTAGAAGTTCACGTGAGTGGGTTTTCGAGATCTGATCACTGTGAAACTCTTTGGAAGGGTGCTAAGGACCCCTTAGGCCCTCTTCTCACCTTCCCAACCTCCTGCAAGTGTCTACCCCATTTCCTTTTGTCAATCAAACTTTGCACAGTCAAAAATAGTTAACACACATGCATAATAATTCTGCAAAATTACTCAAAAATGCAAAAAGATGTTTTTTTCCAAATTTTACTGTAGAAGTAGCTTAGTCACATGCATTTTACCTTTCTAAAATTCAATGGCATCCATTTCCACTGCTTTCATCTCTTTTCTTTCACCAGTAGGGCTAGTCGGTAAAAACTAGGGTTTGCTAGGGTTTGCACTTCTTTTTCAGCTTTCAGATTCTTTCTATAGGTAGACTAGCCTCTTTTGAGTTAGCTTTCATCCATCACTGTTAAAAGTTTATTCTAAGAGCTCATAGAAGTTGGCTTAAGCTCCTAGCAGACTTGTGCCAACTGATCAAGTGACAGCTTGTGGCAAGAGCTAGTACTTGTACATATAGCACTGTCGCTTCCAAGTTTGTTACGAACAACCGGGTTGATAAAAGTAAAGAAGGGAGTCCCAGGAGTTGCAACATCATTGCTGCAATACTGGGGCCCACCACACCTCATGGCCCATTGTCTCTCTTGTTGCCACTATTCCTTTGAAATGTCTTCTTCTTTTGAGGTGCTTTCTTCTTTAGCTTCTTTCCCATTGTTTCTACAGATCTCCTTCAAGCAATCAAGATCCTGCCAAAGGACCTACTCTGATACCAATTGTTGGAAATAATATTGGGGGGGGGTGAATCAGTATTTACAAATCAATAACTTTTTCATTTCCATAATCAGATTTATATATGTTACTTCAGTAAAGGGAACTCACGTGTGCATGCAACTGTATTTAAGGCAACCAATGTATATCCAGCAAACTTATGATTCAATTAATTCATCATATGTTGATCTTTAATTAGTGCATCGGTAAATCATTAACCATATAAATAGTAACCATGTGCAGTAATAACTTAACAAACCATCACACATAAGAAACGCACATGAAAACCGAGATTTAATGTGGAACCCAATGCGGGATGAAAACCACCTACTCCTATCTTCTTTTAATATAAGAAAAACCTGTTTACACTCTTGTACTGGTGCAGATTCATACCAGTACATAGGCACCCCTCTGCAGAAGGCTACAACCTTCTCTCATTCTCCAACTTCTACTAGAAGGGAGCTACAACCCCCTAGCTCTTGTATTAGCCGATCTGTTTACTAGTACGTAGGCACCGACCTACAGAAGGCTCCAACCTTCACTCGTTTTCCAACTGCTACTGGAAAGGAGCTCCAACCCCCTAGCTCTTGTACTAGCCGATCCATTTACTAGTATGTAAGCGCCAACCTATAGAAGGCTCCAACCTTCACTTGTTTTCTAGCTGCTACTGGAAGGGAGCTCCAACCCCCTGCCTCTTGTACCAACCGATATGTTTACCAGTACATAGGCGCTGGCCTATAGAAGTCTACGACCTTCTCTCTTCATCCAGGGACTACATTTCATAAATTTTCTGATTGGATACTCCTGGAACACAACACCACAATCTAAAGGCCTCGTTTCATCTAATTTTCATACTGGACCCATCAACAACATTGAAGCTCAAAATAAATCACTATTGCAATACAACCATCAAATACATCTGCATCAATGAATCACTTAAACTCAATCATCGATATTTGAGTCAACCACAACTCAATCAATCAATGAAAGCCCATCATCACTGAAGCAAATCACAATGAATCAATATGAACAATAAGAACATTGTCACCGAACAAAAAGAAGAACTCAGAACTCTACATCAACAACCAGAACCAACTGGAACTTCAAACATCATATTTCATAATGTATATGCTACTTCTATGTGTCGAACCAGCATCTATACGTGCTTTTACCAAAGCAAACTAGCATACAGATCTGCAAGTACTAACTTAAAAACTTCACAACTATTCCAGACTTCAGCTATAACCAGATCATAACATTTACAGAATAAAACATGCGCCAGTATTCAGATCTAGAATATCCATGATCAACCCACATAATTATAATTCATTTTAGGTCTTATGATCCCGATCCATCATCCATCATCAACCACATAGGTGCATCCTTAGTTCAGATTAAGCAAAGCATCTGAAACCCATAACCTACATATTTGATCTAACACTTCATAAGTTATTCAATACTTTCCCCCCTTGGCCTAAACACCTTATCCTCCTTATATAGTTTTATGCCTTTCTCAATACATTGGACCAAAACCACTTAGGACCAATACCTTGGAACAAATACCTTGAATCAATACCTTGGACCAAATACCTAGAGCCAAATACCTTGGACCAAAACCTTGATTTTCCATCCCATATGCGATTTTCATTCTGTGAAAGTGCATGTATACGTATACTCTCCTTTTGTTCTGTGTACCTGCGTGTACACAATACTTGGTCAAAGTGAACGAGCGTATACCTCTCTTTCTTCAAACTCTAGAGTCTGATCTGCAATCCTTTGGTGTTAACTTGTTGCACTATGAACTGTCATCTATGTGAGTTGCCATCAACGACAACACTTGTATCATAATGCCAATAGTTCTCTTTTCTGTTTTGTTCGTGCTGACTGGTGACTCGGTCTCCATGTATGTATTAAGAGGTTAGGAATCAAAGTTATATTTCCATTTGACCTAAGGCTTAGGATCATGCACATAGGTTGAGTCTTTAATCTTTTCCATTGTCCGAGCAAGGAGGCCTCAAGGATCATAATGCCAGATTTGACCTTTCTCGAATTTCATGGCTTCGAGTATAGCTTCAACTATTTTGAAGGCTTTCCTAATGTTTATCACAAAGGGACCTACCAGCTATCCCATTTTAAAAATGTAACCTTTCTTGGTCGGTACAAAGTGGAGCATGCCCACATTGAAGATTTTCCTGATAAACTCAAGGGCGAACAGCGTCATTGGTAGGAACACTGGAAAATGATAAGGAGAAAGATTGCACCCATAAACCTAGATCTCTATATAGTCCTCATAGAGGTACCAGTCTCCAATGGAAACTTGCTCATGGAGTTGGAGGAGTTATTTTTGCCTAGGGAATATTCTTGTGGGTGGGACTCCATGAATGATTCGGTAGGCAATAGCCATGAAGGATGAGAGGAATTGAGAAATACCTCCCAATCCTAGCCTCTTTCTTACAGAGACATTCCAGTTGAAGACCAAATTTCTCTCTTTATCGTGGGTAAGCACATCCAAGTGAAGACATTGGAATTCTTCAATGTGAGTATGGAGAAACAAATAAACAACAGTGAATGGTAACAGAAGCAAGAAGTGGCTCTGAGATAGTTGAGTGAAATCTGAGAGGTATTATGGAATGTTTAATTGACATCAGGGTTGTTTCATCTTATGTAAACACCTGAAGGCCACCCTTTTTAATTGTATAGTGGAGTGTCCTCCCAAAATACCAATGATAGAAACTAAGATTGGTTAAACAGAGGGTTTAAAAAGGGCTACTGGGAGTTGAATATCTAGGTTTTGGCTTCGAGAGCGAGAATTTTCTTTAGGAAGGATTGCAGTTCTCTCACAGGGAGTGTCGTAAAATGCCCATCTAAGGTTGAATCAATGAAGGTGCACATAGAGGAAGTTGTTGGGAAATTGAGAGCTCTCTGAATTAAAAGAGGGGTTATTTCTAGGATTATGCTTCCTAAAGGAGAAACAAAACGGTTCTTCTTAGTTTGGTAGGAATCTAGCAACTAAGTTACAAATTCAAGGAGATGATGAACTGGGGGAGAAATTTGGTATATAACCTAGAAGCCACAACTGTAAACAGGTCCTCATTGTTCACGTGGTTTGAGAATATCTCATAACGGAGGTCAGCAAGAGAAAGGGGACAGAAATGGTCAACAATATGGGCCTAAGTGTCGATTAGAAGACTGGCACCAGGGTTCTTGACCTCATGAGTGTTGGGGGTTATGGGGGTCACGTTCTTCATCCCTTCGAATAAAAGAAAACAAGCAAATAAGGAGGATGGGAGGTGTCAAGTTACCTGGAGCTCACAGGGGAATGAAAGCGACTTGGGACGACACTCGTGATCTTTGGGAGAGTGCACAGAAGGCTCCTACATAGTTGTCCAAGCAAGAGATTCTTTGATCAGGATGAAGAATCATTTTTGGGTAATGACCTTAGGGTTTTATGTTATTTATGTAGAGATAAAGATGTGTGCCCAGGTGGTGGGAGACAAAATCATGAGGGGATGACACGTGACGGTTATGGGTTGGATCGGAAGGACAAGGGATGAACTCATACAATCAGAAAGCAACTGTACCTTTCACAGTTTGTGCACTTGTCACCATCATACCTGATACCTGAATCTTTAAGTAGTGAATAAGCATAGACCACATGTCAAGTGGTCCCTACCTGTGTCGACAAAGTGTATCACGGTGTTGAGGAAGCTTTTATCATGGGCTAGAGTTGATCAAGGTTGTTCATTGGGCACTGACTTATTCAATGCCGAGGGCTTGTGGAGGTGTTAAGCCACTTGTAACTTTGCTGTCGGAACTGCGCTTGGATGCGATCACATGTAGATTACATGGGGGAGAGGAGCTATACCTTTAAGGGCATAATCATTTAAACTGCAGCTTCTCCTGCATCGTTTGTTTAGACCTTAGCTCATCACCCAAGTTTGGATCATCGTATTATCTACCTATGAACATGTGATTATTAACTTTTGTAGGTTAAGTTACTCACTTCTAACCTTGCTTGGCACCTTTATGCAGACAACATCTCATCTCGTTTCTATGAAGAGGCCTTAGTGTTATCTAGTGATAACATGTGGGATGCTACAGTGCACAAATCCTCTCTGTGTTCTCTACCTCCTATCTCTATTGGCTATCTTTTCTCAAATATGGAACAAAATGCTCTCGAAAGAATGAAATGCCTCTTCCTCCTAGTGGTACGGTTATAACACAGCCCAATAGCCTACTAGTGCTTAATTTGGACTACATCAACTCTTAACTAGAGTTAAAAAATAGACTCTTCTAGAGTCTTTTACATCACAAATGCATGGCTATCCCCTTTTCCATGAACAATGGGGGCTAATGCGACATCCTCTCGAACTATTGGTGTGAAAACAGGAAGGTCAACTTCTGAGTAGCATAAATTTTGCATAGACTCTAATTGACATGCTTCTTACGTTGTCGTAAAGGCCTCTGTGTGTGGAATATCATGAGACGGTGTGGTGCTAAAGCAGCAAAGTTTTATCCCCAAAAAATGTTGTTTGATGCTCAAAATGCTCTAGGAAGGTTTCAGACTTTGTTTCACCAAATTGGGTCTTGCTAGTAAAAATTGTCTCGTCGCTGATTCCTCCACTTTTACTTCTCCAAATGCATCAAGATGGATGAAAAATAATATAATGATCCAATTCGAATCACATCTCCCCATTTTGGTAGGCTTTTGGTCCCCAAAATATTTTACTAAATGAGGTGAAGAAATTTTTCCTCCACCTTTTCTTTGATGTACCATTTAGATTTTCCAGGAAGTTGTCCCTTCAACCCAATTTTCCAAGGGTCATGCTACACCTATCTTGTAGTTTTAGACCTCTTCTACAAATATATTTCTTTTTCCAACTCTACCTGAGTGTCTGGTGCCAAATCCTCCACAAAAGGTAGGACTTGTTCCTCTTCCTAATCTAGCATGGAAGGCTCATAGAGTTTCAAACTCTCTACATTCACAACTAAGTAAATGTGCATATATGGTGGTAAACTAATTTGATAGGCATTATCGCCCACCTTTTATAGTATCTCAAAGGGACCATACCTTAGAGCCTTGTTTTTCTTATCAGACTCTTGCAACCTCTCCTTGTTCAACTCTAGTCATACTCAGTCTCCCACCTTGAATGTTTTAACTGTTCTGTGTTGATCATGCCTATCCTTATACTTCTCCTATGACTTATGCCATTTTTATTGTACCTGTAGATGGATCTACCTAATCTTATCTATAAATTTTTCAGCCCTCAAAGCATCTCCTGTAAGATCTTCCCTCACTCCTCCTTGTTGCCCATATGCAATATCCAAAGGTGAAGATGGCAAATATCCAAAAAATGTCTCAAATGGGGACTTTCCTATAGAAGTGTGGAATTCTCTATTATAAGAATATTGTATATATACCATATTTCCATCGCATGTCTTCGGATTCTTTTGGTTGTATCCCCTCAAAAGCTTCACCAAATTCATGTTGACTACTTCTATCTACCCATCTATCTATGGATGGAACATTGTAGATATCTTCGACTTTGTTTCCATATTATCCCACAATGTCGTCCAAAATGTACTGAGAAATATTGTGTCCCTATCCGAAATGATGCTCCTTGGTATCCCAAAGTGCACCCAAAACTGTCTAAATATTTTTTTTTTTTGCTTTTTGTCAACTAATGGTATTTTTGTAGGGCATAAAAACACACATCTTTCTAAACCTGTCAACTACTATGAATAGGTAGTCATGTCCCTTCCTGGTTGTTGGTAAACCTCCCACAAAGCCCATGGAAATACTTTCCCAAGGACAAGTAGGTACAAGTAAGGGAAGATACAGATCTTGTTTCCTGTTGTTAGGCTTGCCGGTAATAAAAATCATGCATCCTCTTATGAACCTAGATACCTTCTCTTGCATCTTAGGCCAATGCACATACCTCTGCAAGTTATCCATGGTCTTCCCTACACGAAAGTGCCCTACAACCTTGGAGGTGTGAGCCTCTCTAATTAGTTGCAAACACTCGTCTTTAGGAACACATAACTTATCCAACCTATAGAGTAGCCCATCCTAGAGATGGTACTCAATGGTGTTATCACCATTGTGCACATGACTCTGACTTTACAACTACTAATACACCCCCTTGAAGTCCTCATCTTCTTAATACGCCTCTCTAGATGCATCATGAGTGAATGGCTCTATGTGCATAAGAGTCCCCAAAGATATAATATTTGATGTAGGTGGCCTTGAAAGCATATCATCCAACTTGTTTGTGTTGACCTTCTTATACTTTATCACCAAATGAACTATTGTAAAAACCCCATCCACTTGTAATGCTTGGTATGTTGTAGCTTACTCTAAGCATGCAATTACTGTAATGGCTGGTGATCTGTGTGGATCATTGTCTCCTTTCCCATCAGATAGTTCTTCCACTTCTTCAGAGCTTGCACTATGGAATAGATATCCTTAACATAGGTAGGGTAGTTAAGAATTTCCCCATGAAATACTTCAGAATGGTAGAAAATGAGCCTTCCTCCTTGCATCATGACAGCTCCCATAGCATACCCACTCACATTTGTCTCCACTTCAAATGGTCATTGCAAGTTTGGTAATGCTAGAAATAGTGCTCGATTGATATTCTTCTTTAGCTCCTTGAAAGCATTATTTTGACCTTTTTCCCACTGGAAACTCTTGCCACTTACTGTTATGGCGTCGAGCGGTGCTACTACCACTAAAAATGAGGCTATGAATTTCCTCAGGTATTGTGTTTCCCCAATGAAAATCCTAACCTCAGAAACATCAGTAGGCACTGAATATTTCATGATGGCCTCCACCTTGGAAGGATCTACATTCAGCTCTCCTCCACCGATCACATACCCCAGATACACCAAGAACTGTTTCGCAAACTCGCACTTCTTGAGATTTGCTAGGAGCAGGTGCTTTTTCAATATTTCTAGCACCTGCATCAAATGTGAAATATGTTCCTCCTGGGTAATACTATATACTAGTATATCATCCAAATATAAAATAACAAATGAATCTATAAAATTGTGCAGTACATTATTCATTAATCTCATAAATGTAGTTTGTGCATTACATAGGCCAAATGGCATAACTAACCACTCATACAAACCTTGTCTAGTTTTGAAGGTGGTCTTCCATGTATCTTCTTCTTTGACTCAAACTTGGTGATATCCAGACTTCAAGTCCAACTTGGTGAAGTATTTTTCTTGCTGCAACTAATCCAAAAATTCATTTATCTTGGGCGGGGGGTATCTATTATTGAGTGTGATTTTATTCAACGCCATGTAATATATACACATCTACAAATTCCTATCCTTCTTTGGCACAATGATGATGGGTAACCCACATGGTGATGTACTCAGTTGAATGAAATCATGTTCCAACAGTTGTTGCAATTGTTTCTTCACCTTACTTATTTCTATAACAGACTGCCTGTACAGCCCAATATTTTGAAATGGCGAGTCTAACAATAGTTGGATCTCATGCTCCACTTCTCTCTTAGGTGGTAACACTTTAGGCTCTTGGAATACGTCCTTGTATGCCTATAACAACTCCTTCAGTTGTTGTTTTTGTTTATTAATGTTAGGTAAAATTGACTCAGGGTTTGAGTCAAGGTTGACTTGGTTAAATAGTAGTGATTTTGGGTACATGGTATAGTGTACCCATGGTATTATGGTTCGCGGTATTTCATGTAATGGAGCCTATAAAAGGCTCAGAATACTTCATTGTAATTGTAGGCCTAGAGTTGAGCGGTGAAGGCTCACTTGGCTAAATTGGCCAAGGTTTTGGCCAATGCTAATGAGATCTCATTGGTTTGGGTTTTTCCCCAAATTTTGGGTTTTCCTAGATAAACATGTGTGTTTATGTGTTTATGTGTTTATGGTTGTTGCTAGTTATTTTTATATTCATTCCTATCGGTAATTATTATGTTCTGCAATAAATCTTTAACAACTGGTATCGGAGGTGAGTTTGGTGAGTCTGTGTAGATTAAGAAGATCAAGGCATTGTTTTAAAAGAGAATGATGTTGTCCGTGCCAATATTTGCAAGAGTAGAAGGATAGATCTACGTAAAATAAGAATAGATCTATGCATGAAGATACTATATCAACATGGATCTAGTAAGATTTGGTGTCGATCTCAGGATCTACTGCTAAGAGATATTCTAGCATGAGGCATCGATGTTGAAGACCATGGACATGAAGAAGCAACAGAGTTTCATGAGAGTGTTGTTGTCAATTCATTGTCGTCACTAGTTTTCATTGTTGGTAGATGAGTCATAGAGCTCCAGGGGGGTCGACGCAATAAAATTTTTGACATGGCAAAGGAAGTCGACACCATGATTGCTTATTCTGTCAGTTTCCCAATCAATTCTTTGACGGAAGAGGAGATCGAAATTGTCATGATTTCATCCATTAGAGGGATCGAGCAAGGCCAATTAAATTGTCATTAGAAACCATATACTTGCATTGTGGCACAAGAAAGTGAATGTCTGGCTTCATAAGGATCATGCCATGGAATCCATCAGGAGGAGGCATAAGATTTTGGTGAATTATTCTTATAGTTTTTTGTTGAAGCACAGGTATATAAATTTTTGGGTTGCTACAGTGATCAAAGGAGTTATGCCACCAAAAGCGATGGAGGTGAATGTGGTTGTGATCAGAGCGAGTTTGAGCATCAATGGAGATTTGCAGTGATAGTGAAGAAGATGGGGGTTTTGCAACGGTGCTAGCAGTGTGTCGGATAGGATCATTGTTGCAGTGAGATGAGAGGACACAGAGGAGATCTGCATTTGCAATGAATAAGAAGTGCGAAGTTGCAGGATGATCCTGGAGAGATATGTCTAATACATGAGTTCTAAAAGATCAGATCCATGTTGATATTGTTATAGATGTTATGTTGTGTTTCATTGACATTTTTCGTTAGAAAATCATATTGAATTTTGGGAACGTAGTCATTGCAAACGAAAAGGCAAGTGTTTAATGAAATATGGATACAAGGCTACAATGTGTAATGGAGGAGATAAGAACATGCAAAGTATTTGATAGAATGTGTCAATCAAATGATTTGAAGAACGTAAAAGAGAGAGAGGATATGTGCACATGGATTAATAAATTAATGAACCATGTACCTGAAGAGAACTCCTAGAGGACTAGAGGTTACAGCGGCTAGTGACCCATGTAATCCGGTAGATGGGTTATTTTTATATGGACATTGATGTCATATGTAGAAAGACAACAACAAGCTTGGTAAACAAAAAAAAATACTGCAATGGAGTCATACAATGTTAATTTCATGTAAATGGGCATATTGTTCTAAGACCTAGTAAGGCATGCGTACCCCTGGGTAATTGTCGGTAAAGTCTGGGTTAGACCTAGGTGATAGGGGGGATGTCAGGTTAACAATATCCCTGGTAAAAAAAAATTGAGGGGGATAAGGGCTAGAGTGAGCGGGATTGTCTCACTTAGCAGGTTTTGGTTGGATTTAGTCAAGGAACCCCAAGTCAAGTTTAACGGGGGCATTGTTAGGTAAAATTGACTCAGGGTTTGAGTCAATGTTGACCTAGTTAAATAGTAGTGGTTTTGGGCACATGGTATAGTGTACCCATGGTATTATGGTGTGTGGTAGTGCATATAATGGAGCCTATAAAAGGTTGGGAATACTTCTTTGTAATTGTAGGCCTGGAGGTAAGTAGTGAAGGCTCACTTGATCAGATTGTCCAGGGTTTTTTCCAATGATAATGAGATCTCATTGGGTTGGGTTTTTCCTCGGATTTGGGGTTTTCCCAGATAAACATGCGTGTTTATGTGTTTATGGTTGTTGTTGGTTCTTTTTATATTCATTACTCTCAGTAATTATTTATGTTCTGCAATAAATCTCTAACACTTAGTACACCCCACGAAGGATTCTTTGCATCTTATTGACTCCTCTTCAGATTGAATTTCTCTTAAAAGAATAAAACATACTTCTTACAGGAACTGATCAATTTCTTGGCTTGGTTGGCACTTACCAGTGAAATTTTCGACTTGTCTTTGTGCGCGTTGATGATGAATGATTTTCCATCCTTGATGAGTCGGTACTAGTTACCTCTCCTCCTAAATATTGCATCATACATGTACATGTATGGACTCCCAAACATGACTCCACATACATTAAGGGGAACCAAATCTAGATATACTTCATCAATAAAATCAACACTAATAAAAAATCTAATTTTGCACTATTTTGTTATCTTCAGATCTTCATCCTTATTTACCCATCCTAGTGGATATGGGTTTGGATGATCAAGAACTTCCAGTCCCAACTTCTTGACCATTGTTGCTGCAATGAGATTCGCTTGCAACCCTAAGTCAAATAGAACATCAATCTTTTTCTTCTTGACCTGTATCTTTATATGGAAGAGTTTGGTCATTTCTTTCTATTCTTATTGTTGAAGGCTACTTAGATTCACCTCCTTTTGCACTAATGTACAGGTGATCTTCTCATCCATGTCTGAGTTTCTTTCAACTCGGTTTCCCAAATCAATGGCAATGAGATTCTTTTTCTTATTTTCTTTCTTCTTATTCTTCAAGTTTAGCTCTGGATGCAACTTCCAACACTTCTCCTCTCTATGGCCATCAATGTTATAGTCGTTGCTAGGATCTCTGCAAAGATGTGTTGTGGCTGTCGTATTTTTATCTTCCCCCCTTTTTCTTCTTCCTCCCCTCCTTAGAATCTTCTTGTTTCTCCTTCTACTTCGATCCACTTGATTGCGCTCTTTTCGGGCCTATGTTCTCTAGGTGTTGTGTCTGTACATAAGCCTTGTCCACCAATTTGGGCTTGAACAACATCACTTTCTCACGTAGATGGCAGCGCAGACCCCCCAAATACTTGAGGAGTACATCTAGACTCTTTGGAGAGATGCCCAACATTATAGCCATATTTCTGAATTTTGTGGTGTACTCCTACACGCTTTGTCTCGACTTTCGCCTGAAGTAATGCCACTAGATCCATTGGTCCTCAACATACCCAATGGGATAAAATTGTGACAATGAGGGCTTTGAAATTCTCCCACTTAGTCACTGGAGGTTCTCCCTCCAACCTCAGGGTTTCCGTGTGGCTCTCCCACCAAGTCATTGCATGACCCTCTAATTTCAACCACGTGAATGAGATCTTTTTCCCTTCATCAACCTGATGGAAACTAAAATAAACTTCTAGTTCCTAAAACCAGTGGTTCAGCATCAGAGCATCGATCTCACCATGGTACAACTTGATATCTACTTTCACTTCCATTTTAAATAGGGATTGATTCACGACACTCAAACTGGGTTGGTCTTTTCCAGGTTCTTTCTTTGGCTCATTCTCTATGTCTTCCCAATCTACCGATCCCCCTTCTGATTTGTCCTCTACATTTGAACCCCCATATTCTTCAGATATCTCCAACTTATTTCTTAGGGCTACCATGAGGAGCTTTACAATGCAGTTTATATCAGTGACTTGTTGTTTAAGCCGTGAAAGCCTCACCTCTATAGGATCACGATATTCGTTTACAGATTCGTCGGCCATAATTAGGGTTTTACGATTTTTGACCCCGCCAACATAGATCCCCTGAAAATATCCACAAATGCCCAAATAAACCTACTCTGATACAAAATGATCTGTAAATTGTCATGGATATTCCACTACATAGTTCATCACAACAGATATAATAATATTATATTAAAACTGAAAATTCTACACTATTACAGTTTATTAAACTTTAAGATATGTGAATATAACTGTAACTAGTGCATGCATGTGAATGAAAATTATGCAGAAATGTAGAGAACGACAAAATAAGCACACACACACACGCATAAGAAACAAGATATTCTCTCTAGGAAACCCTTTCAGGAGAAAACATAGCTGGAAGGTGAGGTCGCTTCACTCTCTTTCTCTCTTTGGAAATATGGTTGTAGATACAAAGAAGTAATTCATATGGTTCATGGGTTGCTACAATGCACAAATTTTGTATGTGTGCTCCACTGCCTATCTCTCCTGGCTATATTTTCTCAGTTATGAAACAAAATGCTCTCGAAAGAATGGAATGTCTCTTCCTCCTACTGGCCCAATTATAAGACAACTTGATAGCCTACTAGTGGTTAATTTTGACTACATATACTCTTAACTAAAGTCTAAAAATAGAATCTTATAGTTTTTTACATCAAAAACATGTGGATAGTCCCTTTTCCACAAATAATTGGAGCTGACACGACATCCTCTCGAACTATAGGTGTGAAAATAGGAAGGTCAACTTCTGAGTGGCATAACTTTTCCATACAGACTCTGATTGATGCACTTCTTGTGTCGTTGGAAAGGTATATTTGTGTAGAATAGCATGAGAAGGTGTGATGATAAATAGATAAAATTTTACCCCTAAAAAATATTGTTTTATGCCTCAAAATGCTCCTGAAAGGTTTCAGACCCGATTTTGCCAAACTTGGTCTCGCTGGTAAAAACAGTCCCGTGGGAAAATTCCTCCACTTTTCCCGCTCCAAATGAGTTGAGATGGATGAAAACAATTATAATGATCTAATTCAGATCATTTTTTCTCTTTGTAAAGGTTATATTGCAATCTTTCATTATTATATAAAACTGTAGTTTTTAATAAATCTTATTTTATTAAGAAAAGTTGATAAATTCGCAATGAATAAACTTGAAAATGATGTGAAATAACACTTGAAAATGGAGGGCCCATAATGAAATGCATACCACCCCCAACTTATTCAAGGTATATAAGGGGGAGGGGATCAGTGATTTTTTGTTTTCCCAAAACATTTGTGGTAATGTGTTGGGCAGTAGTAAATAGCACGCACCCTTGCTATTACTCCAATGGTTTTCACTTCACATCAATGCTTGCGTCATTTATTGCATGGCTAAGGGACCCAAAAATTCCCATCAACGTGTCAAGGTTTATCAAATTTCTTGTCGCCAATCGTCTTTGAATTTTTTCCAAGATAAAAAGGTTAAAGGGGACTCATTATCAGCATGGTTCATTTCTATGAGAAGGAGGAGGTTAAATCTCAATTTACACAATCAAGTCAAGCCAAAGGTTAAAGTTTCATACAAGTTCATCATTCCCCAAGTAATTTCTTATTATATTTCTATAGTCTATTGAAGAAAAATTAAACAAAGAAAGTGAAAACAGATAAATTTTAGTTAGAGACCAAACCATTGCTTGAGGTTTTGTAAACCTTGATGAATTGCCCTCAATTGATAGAAACATTGGTGTTTATGAAACCAAATGTGAATTTGATCTCTTTTAGCTAAGGAATTTGGATTCTCAACGTTTTCAATATCTCAACAATGAATTTTCAGTCTAGGAACCGTTCCTTTCTTAGTTTACTATTCCTCTAACCCATCGCTTCCCCGAATAAGTTGCCTGGTGTTTTAAGCGATATTTGCCTAGAAAACAAGCTATTATATCTAAATATGATGTTTTGTTGTTTCATATTACTCCAGAGACTTTTTCATAAATTCTCAAAGTTGTTTTTCCTAATCAAACTCAACTATTATCTAATCAAGGTTTAAATCAATTATTCCAACAATTGGCCCTTGATGAAATATCTTCCCTTCTTCAATATTTTCTACTTGATATAGAAAACGTTCCTCAGAGTAACCCTCCATATCCTTCAAGTATATTTCCATAGATTTCAAGATAAATCATCTCAATGATTTTTTCCTTATTAGAGTATGATGATGATTAAACTATGAATGGGAATGTGTTAAGGTTTTTGACTACAATTTCTCTAGTAAAGAAGTCTTCTATTAGCTTTAATTATATCGAATATATGTCTGACACCATTAATGACCAATTAATAAAATTCAACCTTCTTAGGTATTTTAGGTATCAACCGATGTTGGTTTATTTATTCTTATACTTTTAATCTAACATATTTTTCAATCTCCAACTACAAAACAAAATTTTGAAGGAAATGTATTGTTAGTGATTTATTGGACTTATTTAGTAAGAAGCAATTTTGAATACTTTTCATTTCCAGGCTATGTGAATAAGTTTTTATTAGTATGTTTCAGTCTTTTAAATGATTCAAAAGCTCCATGGATTTTGCTAGAAATTAAATCAATTTTACAGTTCAATGTGGATATTAAAGTAGGGGATGGTATCTATTTGAAATCTTTACAATTAGATTGTATAGATGTGAATTATCCCCCTATAGATTACCATTATTTCTCCCTTTAAGTATTTTTGCATCAGAGTTCACTAGATAAAGTTTAAATGTAGACCGACTTCATTTCCTGCTAAGAAAGAAACCTCCACTTTTCAAATTAAAGGCAGAAGGTGGACCTTTTGTGGTGAACACTAGAGCAGTTGATAAAAAGGTGGAAAGTATGTTGCATGAAATGAAGCTAGAAAATGTACAAAGTTGGAACTATGATCCTTTTGGAAAAATTTCAATCTTAAGACTTGAACAATGTTTGTCAACTTATGCACATTTATCAAAGCCTTCAATTGAATAGTATGCCAAAAAGGAAACTTGGGAGAAATATAAGAAAGAGATGAAACAAAATCCTAAACCCAGTGCATTGGCTACTACTTAGCATAAAGAGAAGGAATTAAGAAGAAATTTCATGGATCTTCAATAGTTGACTTGAGGATCAAAGGCGACAATTTCAGAGTATTAAAGAGACAAATAACAGAGGAAACAGAGGTTTCGGTGTCAAATACTATATCGAAAAAAATTGTTACATCGAGAGAGATTGTTACATCATGTAACCCCATGCTTACTTTGGAAACTTTACCATCAACTGATGAACAATGATCATCATTTGTAACCACTAGCCAAGACATCTTCACACAATTTATAGAGATTAAGAAAAGCAATGCAACGCTTAAAATAATAACTTATAGTGAGTTTTGAAACATGACTCTTTTACACAAAATAGATTATTGTCAACTTTAAATGCTAAAAAAGGAAAATTTCGGCTATCATTTTTAGAGCCAAAAACTAAAAATGCCAAAGCTATAAAAGACTACAAAACTGCAATGTTCTCTTTCATGCAAACATGGGTTCATCCAATTGATCAAATAGATATCCACAAGAAAATAGGGGAAATGTTATATAATACCCTAATAAGTTCAACAATTAGTGTTGCAAATTTTGAAAAATCATTGAAGAAAGAAATCAATGAGCTAAAAAGGGAGAATACTTTTTCTCTTACTAAAGATACCAAGATTCAAACTTTAGAAGGAATAATTATGAAGATAGGAACTAATCCAGATCATGTTAATTCACTTCAAAATTTAACTAAGATCGAAGATGAAAATATTCAAACGTTGAGGAAGAAGCTCAAATTGCCAGTCATAGAGCATGCTCAAACTCAAGAATTAGAAGTTATGGAAAAGGAAAAAGAATGACTACTTTCAGTAATGATTGAACAAAATAGGCACATGGAATAGAAGAATTGTAGGTTGAGCAATTGATAAAACAGAGAGTTGAATATTCAAGTATAGTAATCTCTGATTCTCAAATCAGCAATGTAGAGGACACTTCTAATAAATTCACAGAAACTCTATCATCTCTAACTATAAAAGATCAACTGATCAAAATTTTGAAGACAACGTTAAATCAAACTCATATAATTATCAAAAAATTATCGTTTTCTAACTGGCGAGATTTAGTAAAATACTTCCTTGCAAAAGCAAGTAGAATGGTACAATAAACAAGTGATTGGTAATCAACCTCTAATTGAAGCTAGAAGAAGTTTATGGGAAAAGAATATTTTTTTTGTTTCTAAAATATGGGTGTCCTTTGAAATTATTAGAGAAGAAACTGACATATTGAATATTATTTCTAAAGTGATTGAGCGGATTGAGAATGAATCGGGAAATAAACTAGCATTGACTAATATACTTATCAAGCTCCTTAATTCAAGAGGAAAGTTGTAGCTTAGAGAACTGGAAATTGCATAAAGAACTCTTGCAATAATGGAGATTAAGAAAGTATTAACTAAGAGAAACTTTGGCAGATAGATAAAAGACAAGTGTAGATCAATACAAACTTAAGTAAATAATTTCAACACCAAATTCAATATTTTGCAGCAAAGAGGCAAGTTATTATGTTGGAATTCATAAGGGAAAATTATTCATTTACATCAATATAAGAAGTAGTTAAAATATTGTAGAATGGATGATAGTAAATTTATTGGTTTGATAGGGCCTTTAAAAGGTGAAAAAGTGTCAAATAAATTAATTGATGATTTATACCTTCATTGTGAAGTGAGATCCCTTTTTTCAGTTAAGCATACTTTCCAGAAGAGCATTGAATTAGATGAAACTTAAAAGAAGCTAATCTCATATACATATCCATCCAGGGTTGAGTGGGATGGACTTGTCACTATTCTCCCGTGAATTTCTTAACTTCAATAATAGAATCCCAAGAGAAGAGCACAACTAGAAGCATAAGATCATAAAAATGATAGATATTATCTTTTAGTTATTAGATCCTATTATTTTATTTTCCAAAACAACTTATTCTTTATAATATTATATAAAAATAATAAATAAACTTGTTTTTGTTGAAAATCTAGGGCATCCTCTATTCACATAATTACTTCTTATTTTTTTCATTAGTTTACTATTTTCTTGTGATCCTTTTAACCATAAAGAAATTACAGTGAGGAACTCAACAGTAAAAACAAAATGGCATAAGGACCATAAAGATACAACCACACCTTACCATTTTGACTTAAAATATTAGGTGCTTTTACTTACCATTTTAATATTTTGAGCATAAATGTTCTAGATAATTGATTGATCTTGACTATAAAATTTTCTCTCACCTTACTAGGGGGTTAATTTTATCCCTATTCCAATGGAACCTCCCTTAAGGCCATAAGGTTATAGAAGGGGAACTACTTGGAATCTTTGGACTGAAATAGTGTGTTCATTTTCCCTTTGCCATAATTCACACTTTCCATATCACATTATACGTCCTTTATACCATGTCCATTCTTCAGGTTCAAACTGTCATTGGTTCATTGGGATTTAGCACTCTCTTATCCACATCCTTGAATAAGACTGGAAAACATTTCCCTCTAGGTTGATGCAGCTAAAAGAATGGGAAATCATAATATGACCACAATAAGAGAAAAAGAAACTCAAAAGAAAAAAAATGGTTGGGACAGATGTTAGTGTGTGGCAAAAAGCCTAGCTTAAACTCTACCCTCCTCATTAGCCATCACCCAACTTTTGAGCAATTAATGCTCCATCACATTAAAAGGAATCTTGCATATCCAAATCTTGATGAGTAATAAATTGCCTCATCCTAAATGGTAAATTAAATTCTATATCATAAAGAGCAAGATTTAATCCTTGAGCTATGCACAAAAATAGAAAGAATTATCAAAAAGAAGTAAAATGTGAACCAAAGGGGTGGGGAAAATAAAAGTTAATAGCGAAGCTCATGCATCCTTAATTTCTCCCCCCATTAAATCTATACAAATAGGATGTGGATTCCCATTAGTTTGTCCCCTGAGTATGGCACTTGGCCATGGACTCTTCCCCTCCATTGCCACTTACTTACACCAACACCCATTGGCTGAAGGGTTAACCTTGGAAATTACACCTCCCCTTAGGGACTAGAAGCACCTAATAGGGTTGACTACTTAGCCACCCCTACAAAGGTAGAGAACACCTTTATGGGACTTGGTCTAGTCCGATATTTGAATTTGATTCCAATTTTAATTATTAATATGCCCCTAAAAAATAAGTTTGGTCCGCTTAGATGCATTTATGATCTTAGCATCTAATGGATGGTTGTTTTCACTTGAGTTTGAATTGCTTTTTCCAAGTGGTCTAGAGAAGTAAAGGATTTGAGGGTAGCTAATTCCACATGATGCCCATGCCATACACTAAATTTCAAAGACCATGGTGACTTGGTAGATGTAGCGTTGCATAATTTTGGTAGAGTGTTGGGCCATTTGATGACTTAGTCAATTGAAATACATCTCATAGCACCACCAGGAGCTAGAAGGATGGACTTCACTTACCTAGCATGGAGAATTCTTGATGATGTATCAATGTACCTAACATACCCACAAGTTGTACTTGACACTACCTAATGGGCATGCCATGATATAGGGCCTAGATGATGATGGCCATCCTTAGGAAAATTAAGGAGGGATTGTTTCACCTGATGGAGCCCTAACATTGTTAAGAGGAGGCATCACATTGTTCATATGACACCCATGGAGATGAGGTGTGGCACCCATGCTTGGATTTTGGACCCTTGGAGATGCTTTGATGCATGATTTGGATATTTTCCTCAAATCAAGGATGATCATAATGCTTGAAGGTTTTTTTAGCCTTGCCATTTTCTTAATTGGGCATTTGGAGCCCAAAAAGGGCATGATGTCATCACATTCTTCAGCGTACATCTCACACATGTGAGATTATCTTAGCACATTATGTTATAAAGTTAGCGAGTTGGCTTGTAACTCAAATTTAGTTATCATATGCTAAAAAGTCAAGCTTGTGTAGGATATTTTAGTTAACAATTAAGAGAGGTAGACCTTATATAAAGAGAGAGTCACCTCTTTCATTTGTTCATCATCACTAGTAGCTCCAGTTCGCTTAGAGATTTTGGCCTAGCCTTTTGTACTTCACTTCTTTGTGGAGATGTGATATTTTCTGGATATTTGACTATTGGAAACTAGTGCTTATTGTGGAGATGTCATTTTGGGATAAAGAAGGTTGTTCTTGGATATCTTGTGAGTATGTTTTATTGAATGTCTTTCATGATTATTTCATGTAATGAGTATTTCTAGGTTTTCTATGTTCCATGTCTAAATTATTATTTTTATATGAATTACTTCGTAAATTTTGTTTTCTTTAATTGGTATCCTTGGACATCCCTAGAGAACCACATAAAAATCCTTTCTTTGGAAAATGTATTCCCTCATAAAGTGATAGTTGGGGTTAGCAAGTAAAAACCTAGGGTTATCCCTTACTCCATTCAATGATTTGATATTTCTGTGGTTAAATTACTTAAGACTCTATCATCCAAGTTAAGATAAGGCATTGGCATCCAATTGATGGTCAAAAATAAAAAATAAAAATTAACTTTCCCTCTCTCCCCTAAACATTTGGTCCTTCAAGGAAAGTTGCTAGGGTTAGGGTTTGGGGTTGAATTCAACTAGAGCATGAACACTGAATGAGTTGGAGATCCTTTTACCTTACTAAGCCTTCAAAAATAAAAATCTAGCAATTTCCATAGTTGAAAGTCCTTCCCTAGGGCTTATGTCATCAACCCTAGGCAATTCTAGGGCTAGAAAATCCTAATTTTGCATTAAAGCTTCAATTTAAGGTCATTTGAAGGTTTGTGACTCTTTTTGTTCATCATATCATTAAATCAAACCTTTCATCTCTTTGTGTAGTTGTGTTATTTTTTAGTTATACATTGAACACCCTAGGCTACCAAGCCTATCTTTATGGACCTCTTCCTAGGTATGCTTCTTATCTAATGAAATTAATCCTTGTTCTTAACCCGAGTACATTGAGTAAGCCTATTGAATCATCACCTTTGAAACTTTGACCTAGAATATCCTTTAGGTGACCTATATTGGAGAGCCTCTCATATGGTGAAATTTCACTAAAGAACAAGAGGTGGAGTGCTAAGGTGACAGTTGCATCCACATCATTGTTCTATCTTACTCTAACTTTTGTCTTATGAGGCATCTCACAAGACCTACTATATTTTGAGGCAGTATTCAGTTCATTTATTTGGCTTCCCAAGACTTAAGACTTAAACTGACACCCAAATTTACTTCTATATTTGTTATAGTATTAGTGACCAAAAAAAAAACAATCAAAGAAAACTTTGTCAATACCTAAAATTTCTTCATCGATTATTTTCACAAGTAAGATTAAGGAGGGTGAGAGGGAGGATTATTTTCACAAGTAAGATTAAGGAGGGTGAGAGGAAGGATGTTTACTGTGAATTGCTTGAATTACTATTATAAATCATAGAAGGAAAGCTTGTCAAAACACTCATTTTCTTCATGGATTATTTCTACAAGTAAGAATATGGAGGATGAGAGGGAATATGCTTGCTCTAAATTTCTCGAACATCAATCATTGATTCACTCACTACTATTATATCCTTTGTATATTGAAGTTTGAAAACTAAAATGCCTTTGAGAAGAACATGCATTGAAACTATCTCTACTCGCACATACAAATTTTATTACCAAAACAAATGGTTTTACATGTTTTCGTTTACTTAATTTCTAATATTGATCTTCTTGTACATGAAAGAACCCACATTAATCTACATGGCTTAGATATCTCAAAAAAATAGCATTATTTCTCATATGTGATATTTAAGAAGCTACACAATAAAATTCCTTATTATTTTAACTTCTAAATTACAACTCTTTTAGCATCACATGTGCAACAATATTCAACTTGTTCCCCTAAAGTGCTTTGACACCTTCAACCATGGATCCACTTACAAAATAGGTTATAAATACCATAACATAAGATTGTGCATTTGAATATATAATTAAATTGAACATCATGTAAGACAAATTTTATCTTTCATAGGGGTTTCCACCCTCAATCTCTCCATCTTGTACATGTAAGATTTGTATCAATGACATAATGAGGACTAAACCCCACACAAACCAACTCATCCACATTTCATAAGTGATTAATTCATGCATATTAAATAAACAATGGTATTACATACATTTCCCATGCATTTATATTAGAAGACTATTAGGATGTTATTAACCTCTCTCCTGGCTGTCATTGCAAAAGGGATACTCCATCCATTATCATTAATGATGAAGTAATCACGTTAGTCATCTCAATTGAATAAAAAAAGCTCAAAATTTATTTTAGAAAGTCGAACATTACTTAATTAAGCAATAATAATAACATACAATAAACTAAATAACAAGTTGATAGCCATCCAAATGACCCATTTGTTGTAAAATATTATCTATCATCATTACAATATTCTAATACTTAAGGGAGTCAAGTGTAGGGAGTACTTTAACGTTGAAGGGATCATGATCAACATATTACAAAGATGCCTTGCTTATGGTGGCACTATACCAAATGAAACATGGTTCATACAAATGGTCAACTTATGGTTAAGACAAAATACATATACAATAAGCATGTTTCAAATCCAAATTTTATAAATCTAATAGGAATTATAAATATAATTCTTTTTGGATTCATATCAATCTAATGACGCAATTTAAATTTTTTATTTCTTTTCTGCTTTTTTTGTCAAATTTTTTGTAGATTTTTAGAAAAATATAATTTTAAATTATTAGAATTTAAAAATTCTTGAGTACTCAAAAGGTTTTCTGAAACGTTAAATCCTTTTTTGTCTTGAAAATACAATTTAAATAACAAAACATTGAGATCTCATTAAAAATCTTTTCCTCAAACACCATGGGAAAAAACTGCAATTTAAATATCAGAACGTTGCAATCTCACTAAAAATCCTATCCCCAAATTCTGAGAGAAGAAAAAAGAACCTTATTAAACTAGGACATAAGGCCCTGTGCCTTAACACTATTACAAACAAAAAAAATTGTACATAACTAAATTACATTTTTTATATTTAAAAACACTATTATGTTAACAATGTTTACAATTTATAAAATATTATATTAAACAATAGATTGGTTGAGTGTTTTATCCTCCTAAGAATATAATCAACATGATGTTATTATATCTATACATATGCCATAGAAATGGATGCAAGATATATGACCATCTTCCCTACCACATGCACCATTCCATATCCCCACAGCTGGAGTTTTAATATCTTGTGTGAGGATATACTTCTTCCAAGACAAGGAACAATAGATGATATTCGATTCAATGTAATGGGTTTAGCCCCTATCCTAAATGAATAGAGATACGGAAACTTAAAAAATAACTGGTGGCTATTGGACTAATAGCCAAAGAATTAGGAAATTGTAGATGCATGCTAATTTTAATTTCCAATTCAAATCACACTATCAACAACCATTCAATAGTACGTTAACCACTTGAGTAATAAATTCCTCGAGTGAAAAATTGAACCTAACAAAACCCCGATACATAGGAAGAAATAAACCACAAAGAAACCGCACGTACAAAGAAAACCTTGTAGTTGAATATGTGTTGCACTGCCGAAATTCCTACTACATAATATATAAAAATTAAGAAAACAAATACTCCATTTTGCAATTCCCATAAAAAAAAAACAATACCCATATTTTTGGATAACTCCTTACGGGTCTGACTAAACATTACTGTACACACAAATATGCTGATTTTTTACTAAACAATTTAATAATATACATGTAAATACAAGATGTCTCAAGATAGACAAATTATTTTGGTCACAACCACAAAATAATATCAAAAGTTAATTAATTCGAAAATTCCTCTTAAACAAGTTAGACCTTACCACTTCTTAAATGCTAAGAATAGGCTCTTCTCATAGAGATGAACTCTAGCTATTAATGACCAATCATCTTACAATACCAATCACCTCAACACTCCATAACATAATCACACCTAACACAAATAGGAGTTACACATTACTATACTCATTATGGGAATTTTGAGGGCTAAAATGGGCCTTCTAAGGAAATTATAAAATAATAGTGGAAATAATAAAATAAGATTAGATTACATCATCAAATTTTAGAGGGAAAAAAGAAAAAACTATTTTTTCAACTCATATTTTTAACTTATCTCCTTATGGATTTACTCAAATTTCGTGCAAAAGCACTCATTGGATGCATAATTTGATTCATCATCCAACGAGTAACCATGTTGCATACTTTCCATGGACCCTGCTACACGAAAAATGAGAAATACATGAAAAACGTGATTGCAATCACATTTTTTCATGTATTTCTCATTTTTCGTGTAAAAGGGTCCATCAAAAGTATGCAACATGGGTGCTCCTTGGATAAAAAATTAAATTTTTCATCCAACGAGTACTCCCGCTCGAAATTTGAGTAAAACCTTAGGGAGATAAGTTGATAAAACGAGTTGAAAAAATAGTTTTATTATTTTATTTTATTTTTACTTTTTTACTCCAAAAATGGTGAATCATCCCCCATGGTTGACATCATCATCTTGAACTTTATTGGTTCTTGAATTATTATTATTATTGTTATTATTATTATTGGTTTTATTATTTTATTATTTTTTTACTTTTTTACTCCAAAAATGGTGAATCATCCCCCATGGTTGACATCATCATCTTGAATTTTATTGGTCCTTATAAAGTTTATTTTGGTTGTACATTTTTCTTAGGAGGCCCATTTTATACCTCAAAACTCCGTAATAGCTTCTTTAACTACAACTTGTCCTAATCACCATTAGTTGAGGTCTTCATCAATACGTTATCCTCTACAACACATAATTAACTATGAATTGAAGAACCTCTTGATCAACAAAGTCTATATCATGTTTATCATTAGCACGTCATACCCCTATAATGCAAAAATCGCCAAAATATTGAGGAATAACCATCCATCATAATGCATGGATAACCAATCATTATATCCATTAGTCTAATAAGATGTCCTTTCATGTAGATGATTCATTCAACCATCCATGAATCATATATCTCATATCTGTAATGTTAACTCCTACATCATCATTAGTCATTATCTAAGATTTTCATTGCTTGCTGATAACCTCAAGTGGGTTTTGCTTACCACAAGAAATATATCACATCAAGTGGTTTTGGTTGGACGCAAACCTTCCTCAATCATGACAAGTGGCTTCAGTTGACCACAAAATTTTCACTACAAAGTGGTTTTTAGAGTACCACAAACTTTCAACATAAAAAATTATGTTGGTATACACTCCTCATCAAACTTCATCATTTATTCAAGTACATACAATTACAAACTCCACTTGTAGAGATACCAGGTACATACTCAAACATTCTCTCGAATCAATATATCAAATCAAACATGACACCATAAACTTGCTAACAAATACGATGCGTAATTGACATTACAATATGTTCTTGACTCTTATTATTTCACATAATTCAAAATTTTATCTTGTTTGTCCTCCATTGTTTCTTCACTTCCATTGAAGCCACAAGACTTCCACGTGCATTTTTATCAAGTTTTTTTCTTTGTTGCATCCAAGATCACTTCCATGTCCATTACGTTTCTATTGAAATCTCCTCATCCCTACTTCCTTGTGTTTGTTGTTTCAATGTTCATTTTGATGCATTATTTTCTCTTGAAATTCATCATTGAACATTTTCCCCTTCCTACAAGCAATTGACCATCAATATCCATTTAAAAAAAAAAAAAAAAAAAACTAGCTATCAAGATACATGAGTCTTGTTCATTGCACTTATCATCTCTTTAAGAATCATTTTCACTTACATGATTCATCAACATATTAAACTCTCTCTTAATCATAATTTGGTCCCAACCATGGCATATTATGAGATTAATTCATCCCACATTCCACCCTTAATCGAAAACTCAACTTCTCCAATTCCACATCAAGCTAGTATACAAATACACCTACCACCCTCAAACCTACCTAATAATTTATTCGAAAATTTGAAACCACATCCTCTCTATGTGTGATAGACACACACTACATGATTATGTATGCTACCAAACTAATGTATGTAAACCTGAATCAACATGACTTACAAAACACCTAGTAAAATCAACTTACTCTTTTACAACTTGGACCAAAACCTTAGTGTTGGGTACAATTGATAATGCAACCTTGCAACACATATTACAACATTTCAACTTAAATAAAACAAATATACAAAATATTTTAACACAACACAAAGATTGCCATCACTTTGTGATAATTATATTTACATCTTATTACTATGCAACGCTTCTACACAAAATTTGATGGCCTCTCCACTTTCCGCAACAACGAAAATGTGATTTGAATATCCAACTCTACCATAGCCCCAAATAGTCTTCAAGACACCTTCTAAATGTATCCATGCTCAACGACCAATCTGCATGCAATTGCAGGCAACTAGCGATTATTTTACGTGGAATGTGTGCCTTCTTTCTAGTAGCAACCCCCTTTCCACTCCAATCAAGCTTGGAATTCGATGAAGTATAATATGTATTTGTTGTTGCAACCTGTATTTGACAAGCATACATTAAAATTATATGTCAAATATGACATGCTAGAAAATATGGAGCTTGTCAGATTGACACTTAAATCTATTTGATACCCATAAAAAATCAAAGCAAGTTGGGGATAGTAAATATAGTTTGATTTTTCACCTTATACCTTGCAAGTTTTCCAACTCACAATATTCCCTGTGGTCGTGTAATTTCTAGTTGGTATGGTATAAGCCAAAGAGAAATGCATATATTTTGAGCTTCATTAAGCTCTACATGTTTTCATTTACCTAACAAAGCTACTAAGACAAGGTAGTGAGGAGAAACCCAGTAATACTATGCCAACCAACAAGAAAATAATGCCTTCGATGTTCCATGTTGGTGTTCTTGTTGCTAGTTCACCCCAGCTCAATGGCCTTTTCACATCAAACATTTAGTCACAAGCTCGAGGAAGTAAGAAATTGTGGCAATGCAAAGATGTGAGAAGTTAGGGATGTACAATCGACACACCTTGATAAGGCATGGAGCATGACTAAAGAAACCAAGCACAATAATGAGCTTTTGGCTTTAGTTTTGGATTGGGAAAAAAACCTTCACCATTTATTCTTCTTCAATAATTTATGTCTCTCCTATATGTGTAACAAGGTAGCCGTAAGGGAATTTGAAACTAGGTTAAATCTCTTTCTAGGACTAAATTGCTTTAATCCAACAATGGATAAGATTGAGGGATTTCTATTAAATTCAAGTCCAAAGTTCCAGTAAGACTCACATGCATGTTCATGGAGGAAATGATTATAGATTGTTCCCCTTTTAAGCTATTCTTAGGTAAATGTCATTGAGTTCTTTAAGCAGCTACTGCTTTTCTTACATCTGTAGACTCATAAGAAAAAATGAGTATGTTGGCTGCCTTCTAGTATTTTTATTAGCCCCTACTTTGTTTCTTCCAATAAATGAACATCATTTAGCACAAATTTTCGAAACGTGATACATGAAGTGAAGATGACATCCTTACGTAACTTTAGCCTTTTCATTATTTTTTTGTGTACACTTCCTTTCACATTGCTGCACACCCGAATGAGCGTCACTTTATTTAATTGCTTGAAATAAGTCAAAGGTGGGTTTTAAAGAGGCACCTTTCCATTAGAGAATTTGTTCACTTAGTCGTTTTCGTGTAAGCTTCCTTTGATTGAAATCGGTTTTCCCTTCAATTCCTTTATAGAGTTAGAATGCTAAGTCTTGAAGACATAGAATCATAACCCTCCTTTCACGTGAGTGCATATCTTCCATTCTTTCAAGCAAGTGATTATATTATCTTTGTTTAAAGGTAGTGTTCTTATTTTCTATTGCCTCGCGAAAGCTAGGATTTATACAAGGTGGGAACCAAAGTGAAATATCAATTTTATTATTGAGCCAAGTAGGGCTTGATTGAAATGCTTGAAAGTCACAGGTTCTAGAGATACACTCCTTCCTAGATAGAGAATTAATGAAAAAAATATTTATTAGAGAAACTCTTCACTTCAAGCAAGTGAGCATCCTTCTAAAAGGCCGGTTCTCCTTCTCTTCTATTGCCTCGGAAGAAAGAGTTGGGTTATTATTTAGTGAGATTCGAGTGGAGATCAGAGAAACACACATCTTTTCTTTTCCTTCTTGAGTATTTATTTTCATTTCATCTTTGTTTACACATTAGTGTGTTCAAATAATGAGGAAAACAATTTTTTCTTCCCTATTCGATGGTTGATCCCTTGTCCAATGGTCATAGGCCTTATTGTCACTGCCTCATATTATCTGGTACATAAGGCTTTGCATGTTATCCCAATTATAAGTCATACTACTTTTGTTGATGGCCAACTTGAGCTAGAAGATCCCTTAATAGAATAAGAAGGCCCCGCTCCAAGTTCTACCTCCATTTAGATCCCATCCCACTCCATTATCTTGTGGACTACTCAAATTAGCTCGAAGTTGTAGCCCAATTTAGCAAAGAAAGAGAAAATGCCGCATAGAATCCCCTAAGGAAGGAAAGGCCAAGTCCAACATAAAGGTAATGCGAAGGAAAGAGGACAACCTAGGATCTTAATTTTTTCTCTATTATTTATATAATGCACAATGGTTGAGCTACTCACTCCAACATTGTAAACTTGGAGGAATACAACTCATCCAAAATAGTAATTCAAAGGAGTACAACTCATAGGAGTACTTTTAAGCTTGTTTAATCATTCACACATTGTTTTTTGAGTTTGCCACATAATTGGATAAGATGCACTGCTAATCTATATAATTTCGAAAATGGTATTCAGATAGCCACTAAACATGGTGTTGTAGTAGCTACAACATTCCTCCAAAAAATTTCCTTAGCTTCGTTTTGGAGCCTCCCTACCAACCATCTTTATTAGCATGTCTTGCACTACCCAAGTCCTTATGCTTTTGGTTGAGTTTCTTTGGCTTAACAGCTTGTGTTCGATAACTTGTTTGTCTTTTGCTCGCACGCTGACCTCCCATGACTTGGTCTCAAACCTGTTCTTATGCTAACTTGGAAAACTACACAGCATTAGAGGGTGCCTAGCCCTGCTCTCTAGAATTGTGCAGTGCATCCTGCTAGCCAGCGCTGCTCTCCATAATTGCGCAAAGTAGACAGGTTGCCTTCCCTAAGAAAATTGCACAGAGCAGCCCATCATTGGGCTTGCTCTCAGAATTTGCGTAGTTCTAACTGGCAACCTTGGCTTCAGTCTAGAAACTGTGCAGAGCTTGACGGGCATCTAGGGCCACTCAACCCAGAAACTGCGTAGAATTCATCTGATGGCTTGTTGACCATTGCATATGCTCACAGGCTCACCACATTCCTCCAGGACTATGCAATCTTGTCTTGCATATATGCACAGTTTTTCCCGAAAAAAAATAAAAATAAAAAATAAAAAATAAAATAAGTAAAAATAAAATAAATAAATAAAAATAAAAAATCAAAATCAAAATCATCCCTAGATTTTAGGGATCCATTTTTTGCAGCGGGGAGTTACATACAAAATTTGTTTTAGAAACCTCCCGCTAAGTGTTTTTTTTCCTAGATTTGTGGCATGCGCATCATAAGCCTAGATCTTGACAAAAATATTTATTCCATGTCTCAAAGCTCATTCTTCACTTTTGATCTTGTAGCTCTGGCATTCCCAATGCATCTAGGAACCTTAAGCACAATCATCACAACTTTTTTTTGAGTAAGTCCACTTTTCATGTCATTTGCTGCTTTTCTGTCGCTTTCTACATTTCGATTTGCGTGAATGTTATTCGCTTGTTTTTATTCAACACTTGTTGTCATTTCAATGCATGTTAGCTTGTAAAAACATTGTTTTGAGTTTTGCATTGCATTTCCTTGTCGCATGCATAACAATGTTTCTGCACTAACGATCATCGTTCCGGCAACTCGCTTTACACACTTCATTGTTGTCCCCTTTTACTGAATCTTGCACTGAATGTAATCACATGCATGTTCATTCACTCATATCTACACCACTTTTTCACATGCATTCATTCATCAGTGATTTTCAGTTACACGTCGGCAGGTCTGAGCTACCTTGGCTCGGACCTTGCCTTGCTCGGCTTGCACTACACATTTGTAGGATGGAAGGCCTCGCCTTGCTCCCAAGAATTGCTCATAGCTTCCTTCACACTAGCGTCCCACATTGTGTTGAAAAATGTGCAACAAAAAATGTTAAATTTAGAATGCGCTAGAAATAGACTTGCTAAAAATAGCATGTCTAAAAATAGCAGTTTGGCTAGTGAGGTCATTGGCCACATTGAGTGAGAGGTGAAACTGCTAAAAATAGCATTTTTGGGTCCCTTCCTATTTATAGCAGTCCTTGACCTATCTATAGGAAGTAAAATCGAATTTGGTCTTACCAACAATTTGGAATATTAATTAATTAATTTAGTTTGAGTTAATTAGTTAAGGAAAATCAAACTTGAAGTCTTTGTGAGAGCATGCAATTATTTCTCCACTAATTGGGGAATGTGTCATTGATTTGCTCTACTAATTGAGGAATTAAGGATGAGTTCTATACTGAGACGACCAGTTGACTTAGTTTAACTTAGTCAAATTTAGTTAGATTAATTTAACAAGTTGTTAAATTAATGAGATATAGTTTGTTGATGCTTGCATGCATGTGACAAATGTTATTTTCAGATAATTGTGTATTCACTCATGGATAACTGTTGCATGTCAGTTATGTTAAAGACCCAGTTGAGATCAGGGAATGGATAGTGTACTATCAGTTGGATGGATATTTTTCCTATAAAGGAAGTTCATCCATGATGAGGATTTATCTCCTTCAGGTTTGTGCAGATATTTCAGAGGTCAGTGTTGTGTGTGAGGTGAGAATCACACAGGTTGCAGCGGGATGGCCATAGAAAAACTGTGCATAGAAATAGGAGGCTTAGAGGGCAAAGGAGAAGGTTTGTGAGAAACTTTTGACACTCTATGAGCAGCGGAGGGATTGCACTGAGAGCTGGATAGCTTCCGAGCTAAGGCTTTGTATAATCTGGACATATTTCCACTTGTATGATAATACAAAGATGGGTTTTTAGGCAGGTGCTTTCCCCAGGTTATATCTTCTGTGTTATGTGTGATTGCTTTCTCTTTTCCGCTATATGTGTTTTTATTGATGTTGCTCATGGTTGATTAAGCTTCCGCTAAATTGTTTGTAGAAGTAGATCAAGTGTTTTGCTTTAGTACATTGCATTACCAGGTTGATCTACAAGGCGGACATTTCTACATGGTATTAGAGCTAGCTGATTTGTAGAAAAAGTTCTACATAGTATCAGAGCTAGCTAATTTGCAGAAAAATTCTACAAAATTCTACATGGTATCAGAGAACAAGTGATCAAGGAAGAACAATATACTAGAGGAGATTTCAAAGTTTTGAGTTTTGGGCCGAGAGTTTGCAGAGCAAATCTGAAAATTTTTGTACAAATTTTTCAAAAATAAATAGCAGATTTCGATTCCTTGCAGAAAATACCCAAAATCAAAAAAAAAAATCGGCTGAATGGAAGTTCGAATGAGGGAGATATCGCTAATTTAAAATCAAATTTTTTTCTAGAAAATTTCATGATGACGGGAAAGTAGAAATAAATTCGTGTGCTAACCAAGAACCGTATGCACTTGAGGTACAAGATGCATACAAAGCCTTGAGGAGCAACGCAAAGGTTAGATACTTGGTGGTTGAGAGGGAGAGTAAATTACCTCTCAACATGCAGTGCTAGAAGAAGTCTCTGATAATTGTGGAGGAGCCACAATTGGTGCAGCAGCTTCAGGAGGTTGTGGAGTAGCCACAACTAGAGAAGCTGAGAGGAGATACTTGGTGGTTGAGAGGGAGAGTAAATTACCTCTCAACATGCAATGCTAGAAGAAGTCTCTGATAATTGTGGAGGAGCCACAATTGGTGCAGCAGCTTCAGGAGGTTGTGGAGCAGCCACAACTAGAGAAGCTGAGAGGAGATCGAGTAGAGACATCTACTCATACAGAGACCTCCAATAGGGGGAAATTTCGAGCCAGGTGGGCAGAGGGATCACATGCAGCCATACATCTAGGTAGGAGGTGGGGCGATGTGGAGTGTTCGTTCCAAGAGGGTCGAAATGAGGGGCAAGATCCTTGAAATACCCAACTTCTTGGATGAGACCTTGCTATAGAAGCACCGATGTGGAGTAGCAAGAACTGACTGATTTGGTAGAGACAGATGCGGATGGAGTGGCAAAGAGAGCGACAGTGCAGGGAATCCCAAGACAGCGATAGCTAGCAGGCTGGAACAATGCGAGAGGCACAAGTGTTTTGCATAGTGCTAGGTGGCACAGAGAGGTGTGCAACGGTGCGAGATGCATGGAGATGTTGCAGTAGCGCAAATGTCAGACAGGGAGCACTTGTCAGTAGCAGGTAGAGCTTCAACATCAGAGTATGTTCCTAGCCCAACAGAGTGGTCAGTTGGGAGTGTTTTTGTTCCAAGTGTTGTTGGAGCAAATGGACCAGGTAGATGTGTTGCATGCAGAACATTCCAGAGTTACAAAATCAGATTCAAGAGGAAGCCTTTCTTGTTGAGAGGGAGTGTTGAAAAATGTGCAACAAGAAATGTTAAATTTAGAATGTGCTAAAAATAGCATGCCTAAAAATCGCAGTTTGGCCAGTGAGGTCATTGGCCACATTGGGTGAGAGGTGAAATTACTAAAAATAACATCTTTTAAAAATAGCATTTCTGGGTCCCTTCCTATTTATAACAGTCATTTGTCTATCTATAGGAAGTAAAATCGAATTTGGTCTTACCAGCAGTTTGGAATATTAATTAATTAATTCAGTTTGAGTTAATTAGTTAAGGAAAATCAAACTTGAAGTCTTTGTGAGAACATGCAATTATTTCTCCACTAATTAGGGAATGTGTCCTTGATTTTCTCCACTAATTGAGAAATTAAGGATGAGTTCTATATTGAGATGATCAGTTGACATAGTTTAACTTAGTCAAGTTCAGTTAGATAATTTAACAAGTTAAATTAGTGAGATACAATTTGTTGATGCTTGCATGCATGTGACAACTGTTATTTTCAGATTATTGTGATTCACTCATGTATAACCGTTGCATGTCAGTTTTTTTAAAGACCCGGTTGAGATCAGAGAAGGAAGAATGTATTATCAGTTGGATGAATATTTTTTCTATAAAGTAAGCTCATCTATGATGAGGATTTATCTCCTTTAGGTTTGTGCAGTTATTTCAGAGGTCAGTGTTGTATGTGAGGTGAGAATCACACAGGGTGTAGCTAGAGGACCCAGGAAAAACTGTGCATAGAAATAAGAGACTTGGAGGGCAGAAGAGAAGGTATGTGAGAAGCCTTTGACTATCTGAGCAGCAAAGGAATTGTACTGAGAGCTGGATAGCTTCCGATCTAAGGCTTTGTATAATCTAGACATATTTCCACTTGTATGATAATACAAAGATGGGGTTTTAGGCAGGTGCATTCCCTGGGTTATATCTTCTGTGTTATGTGTGATTACTTTCTCTTATCTGTTATATGTATTCTTATTAATGTTACTTATGGTTGATTATGCTTCCACTAAATTGTTTATAGAAGTAGATCAAGTTTTTTGCTTTAGTACATTGCATTACCAGGTTGATCTACTGGAAAATTTTTACATGGTATTAGAGCTAGCTGATTTGTAGAAAAAGTTCTACATGATATTAGAGCTAGCTGATTTGTAGAAATATTCTACAAAATTCTACACGCTGTGCTCTGCGCAGTTTTGAGAGGAAGTGCCTCAGTTGGCCCCTGGGATTATGTAGTGCAATTTCTTGGGTAGCAATCATGCTAATTGAAATTGCACATTGCGTAGTTCCAGTGCTCAACATACCAAGCTAGAATGTGCTTTGCATAGTTTCAGCAGTTTGTGATCTCACTCGCACCCTGGACTGTGCTCTGTGCAATTTCAAAAGTCATTCAGCTCATTGGCAGCGTGAACTCTGCTCCGCACAATTCCAGCAGTGAGTGTCCCAACCTGTTCCAGATAAAACTGCACAATTTTCCCACGCAGTCACTCAGGTGTGTTTCATGTCAGTCATCAAGTTGCCTTTGGCTTTCAACTGAGATTTTTCTTGCCATGAGAATTGCTCTGTCTCCAGGTAACACAAGGTTTAATCAGTCTCTCAATAGTATAGGTACAATGGCTTCTAAGAGAGCAGGGTCAAAGGACATCAGGGTACAACTAAAGATGTGGTCGATCAAGTGTCTATGAGCTTGCCCATCTATGAAGACACTAAGTTCTTCATATAGAAGGAGATCAAGATCACATGGCAAGACATCAATGACATATTTTTAGGCATCTTTGAGGAGAATCTAGAGGACCGTAAAGTCTATGTCAACATACACAAGTCTAGCTTACATCGAGTTGCATGTAGGTATCTCATGTTTCCACGTGCGAACATGATCCACTAGATTGTCTCGCATATTGATCCAGAGACAATGGTATTGAACAGTGTCAGTGGAACGGAACTTGTTACCTTCATAGCAGAGAACTTCCAGGGGATGTATCACTTGTCGCAGTCAGTGAAAAAAATGGATGCACTCTTCACCAATCCCAGCAGCAGCACAAATTCAAGAGATACCTTGAAGAGTTGGGTGAGAGAGTTGTCTAAGTTTAGGATGACACCTAACCAAGTATACAAGACAAAGACGCTTTAGAAGGCTTATCAATTCTTGGTCATCTTCGCATGTTGCTTATACGGCTAGGAGAGTACAAAGACCTTCCTGCAGAGTTAGGTGATTGTGTTGGATCAACGAGCGAACGAAGGAAGATCTTTCAACTGGTCTGACATGTTGGCTCTCTAGCTAAAGGGCAAGTAACAAATGCCCAACATTCATCCAAGGGTCAACAAGAAAATCTCTTCATGTCCCCCTGCATTCTTGATGCAATCTGTGCCCGTCAATAGTTTCCTGGCTTGCGCTGAGCATGGACACCTTCATAACACTTTGTGCACATCTATTGCAAGTTGTTCTTCGAGTGCAGTTTCAGTGGAGTTACAGTACAGCTATCAAACCACTTCATCACCCCGATGTACAGGATGATCTTTGAGCAGGATCTGCCTTGCATGTCATAGGCAGCGATGGAGGAATTGGTTAATATAACAGATTGGTATGCTTCACCCCTTGGCACCTTCATCCGAATGTATAGTGCGGAGAAAACTCGGCGTGTGTTACTAAAGTTTTCCATGGAAAAATTGGTCATGTAAGAGGTTGCATACCCCATCTCGACAGAGTTGTCAGCGAGACTACACATGAAGAAGGCACTTTGGTCCGCTCTTCCTTTGTAGATCAGGTTGTATGAGACCTAGAGTCTCAAGCATGCTAAGGCCGAGACGGAGGAATTCAAGAGATTCACCGTCGGCACCAAAAGTTTCAATCCATGCAACCCACATTATGTAGTGAAGGACCACTGTACCAGAGTGTATCATCCTTGGATCCACGGGGCATGCCATGGGACTGAGCAAAACCCATGGAGATACAGATATAGCTACTCAAGGCTCAATGAACCAATTAGAGTGGTTGTAGAATGGTTAGCAGCACACAAGGCAACAACACTTGAAAAAGCAGCAACAATAGCAGCAACAGAGAGCAGCAGACCTGCGCAAGACAAAGGTAAGAGGAAGATTGATGAAAGTGTAGAGGCAAAGCAAAGCTGCAATTTTAAGGAAGATCTACTTGTAGAAAGAGTAGCTTTGGAGATTGAAGCAAAGAGGTGACAACACAACAGAAGAATTGTGCAAAGACAAAGGGAGAAGCAAACACTGGAGGAGGCGAGAAGAAGTTGCAGGGGGTGGAGAAACAACTAAGGGAAGAACAAGACTTGTGTAGAAGGGAGAAGGAAGCGTAGCGAAAATAGGAACAACAAGAATACTTAAATAACAACAAGAATAATTAAATAATGATGATTGTAAATAAATTATTCTTAAATGAAAAAGCTGTTTAAATATAACCATACATAGTGTACATTATAAATCTTCATTGTTTGGTCGGTGGGAATAATGATGATTTTGTAAATAAATTATTCTTGAATAAAAAAGCTATTTAAATATAACTGTGACTAATTGAATAATGATGAATGTAAATAAATTATTCTTAAATGAAAGTCATTTAAATATAACCCTACATAGTGTACATTATAAATGAAGATTAAATTATTCTTAAATGAAAGTCATTTAAATATAACCATACATAGTGTACATTATAAATGAATATAAATATTCATTGTTTGGTGGGTGGGTTGGTCTGAGTGGAATTCAATCACCATTAGGTTTGTTGTTGAGTGCGTTGGTCCCAGTGGAATTCAATCACCATTAAATTATTTATTTGAATTTTGTGGATTTCTTATGACTTGGAATTCAATCACATAATTTAAATTTTGTGGATTTCTATGACTTTGATAACCAATTAAACCCTATCATACATAGTGTACATTATAAATCTTCATTGTTTGGTGGGTGGGTTGACTTGATAACCAATTAAACCCTATCATACATAGTGTACATTATAAATCTTCATTGTTTGGTGGGTGGGTTGGTCTGAGTGGAATTCAATCACCATTGGGGTGGTGGGTTGTTAGTGGGTGGGTGTTGAGTGGGTTGGGTGGGTGGAATTCAATCACCATTAAATTATTACTTGTTTTATTGTGGATTAAATTATTAATTGTTTTATTGTGAATTTCCTATGACTTGATAAGCAATTAAACCTTATCACATGCGCTATGTCGGAGCACATTTGGAAAACAATTATCCAATATGTACAAATTACCATCTTGTTTTTAAAGCGAATCTGGGTGATATTGTCACACATAAATCCATTTCACAAAAACAAGTCATCAAGGAAGATTTTTTTTAATTAAGAAAAGAATTAAAAGAATAAAAAAAACAACAAAAAAATTGATATGCAAGGACTTTCAAGGTTTTCCAAACAATTATCCAATATGTACAAATTACCATCTTGTTTTTAAAGCGAATCTGGGTGGTATTGTCACACATATTCCCGCTATTAGAAATCCATTTCACAAAAACAAGTCATCAAGGAAGATTTTTTTTAATTAACAAAAGAATTAAAAGAATAAAAAAAACAACAAAAAAATTGATATGCAAGGACTTTCAAGGTTTTCATTCAGATAAACACTATTCTCGTATGAGAAAGAATTTATAATCAAAGAACATTGGGATAACTTCGGTATTCAAATGGATGACATTTTATACTTTAATTGTCTCACTTTGCTTTTAGACACAAATCCGTTTTTTAAGATGTTTAGAGACAAATCTGTGTTTAAAACATCTTCAAAAATTGATTATGACAAATTAATTACTCTAAAATATTTTTTTATTTTTTTATTATCGAAATTTTTTTAATCAAAGTATAATAAAAAAAAATTGTGATAATAAAATTTTATATAAGAATATAAGAGTTTGAAATTCATAAATCTATATAAACTAAAATGAAATGTCATTAAATTTTCACTTCCAAGGCAAAATAAATTAAATTTGAAATTCCAAGCCCACGCAAAATAAATTAATTTGAAATTCTAGGCCTGAGACTAGCAGTCACGTCACATCAGCCATACAAAGGGATGCCCACTTTCTTCTGGACCAAGTGCCAATGCAGTATTGTTGTCGGCGTTCTGGCCCAGATGCATGAAGGTGATAACCACCTGCGGCCGACGGTGGCCAAACGTGTTGCTCCCGTGCGTGCAACTGCAACAACGATGTGATGCTCCTACGATCTACGAGGAGCTGGCTCATGCATGCATTTGAGCAATATCTTTTTCATTTTTCCTTCAATCAATATAGTGTAGCCTTTAAATAGGAATAGATAAACAGCCGAAATTCTCCTAATCATAAAAAGCCCAATGGGCTGGGATCTTGCATGCAGGATGCTGCATTGCTCCAGGCAGAGGTCAAAGCTACAAGGATTAGGGTTGGTTAGAAAACATTGGTTATTTGTAGAAAGTGAGCAAGGCTTTGGAGAGAAAGGATTAGCGCCCCCTACTAATGAAATGTTCTGCTAAATCGACTGTAAGATGAGAGACTCATTCCCCAGGTTGTACATACCCTGCCCCTTCTAATTGGGTGTACATATTTTACCACCACTTCTAATTGGAAAGAAGACTAATTGGAAGGAAGGCTATCCCTTGACGAAATATGCTTTCCCAAGGTATACATACACTAAAACCCTACCTCTTCTAATTAGAACCTGTAACCCTCAATGAAGAGACATTCTTCTCATAGTGTACATACTGTACCCATTCTAACAGAAATATAACCCATTTTTAACCTATAACCTTTAGGAAAAAAAGACATTCTTCCCGAAAGTGTTCACGCCCTGCCCCTTCTGAACACCCTACCCCCTTCTAATCCAACCTCATTCGAACCTGTAAGTTCTAACAGGAATATAACCCATTTTTAACCTATAACCTTTAGGAAAAAAAGACATTCTTCCCGAAAGTGTTCACGCCCTGCCCCTTCTGAACACCCCCTTCTAATCCAACCTCATTCGAACCTGTAAGTTTAAGGAAAAGAAGACACATTCTTAACTATGAAGCTATATCTACAATATAGCCACCCACAAAAATAATGAAAATAAGAGAAGCAATACTGTGAATTAAATGGAAGGATTAGATGCAAAACAGCTGAGACGGATTTATAGCCAGTATTGAAGAAACTAGCTGTGATAATAACAAAAGCAATGCACTGAATTAAGTGGAAGGATTAGATACAGTGCAACGAAAGGAACGAATAGATACAACACAATGAATGGAAGGATTAGATCCAGAACAGCTAAGGTAGGTTTATGGCCAGTATTGGAGAAACTAGGCGGGAAAATACCAAAAGCAATGCAATGAATTAAGTGGAAGTGCCACGAATGGAAGGATTAGATGCAATACAGTATTAATGGATTTATGGCCAATATTGGAGAAACTTTAGCAAGGAAACAGTAGAATAAGAGACTAAGTAATTTCGGTTAATTGTTTGGCATCACTAAAACGGTTGAATCATAAGCAATACAAATCTATTTTTTTGTTACTTGATAAAAACAACGGATATTTATATTCCATTAAATACGAAAAGACTGATAACAAAGCTCTGAAGTGCTGCTACATGGTGACTTGGACAGATAAAACTGAATGACATAACAAATCTAATTAAACACTAAACTAGATTGTTGCAATCCAGAAAACTGCCCAATAAAACAAATCCAATTCGACCAAATCATTTCCATTCTACCATCAATCCCATACCAGCACTATAACATGATAAGAATTCGACCAGATCATTTCCATTCCACCGCCAATCCCATAGCATAATTCTAATATACATGCATTTTGTATAACCAGGACGTGTTCCTCCTCCTTTTAACATTATATCATTGGTAGTCTACCAAAGAAAAAACAGTTTTCATTCTGTTATATTCAAAGATCGCAACGTTGGGGATTTCATTTCAAAAATATCTACACAGAAAAGTGATGCGTTTTGTCTCTTTGTTAGAGAGAAAAAAACATAGAAGCTACATCAAAATGTAAAAATATAAAAGGTCGAGCTTTCAAACAGAGACAATTGAGCAAAGAAAATATATATAAATAAACATTGTGAAAATTTATATGTTTGAACATACATAACTGTACAATAAACTATATTCTTATCTCCGATAAAGTCAAAAACACACATTAATCACGCCAGGTAACGCTCCAAATTTTCTGATATCGCTTTTACAATTTTGTCGACCTTGAAATGTATCTTGATCCTCTATCTAAAGAAAGGACATTTTAATATTTAATCAGTCAGAGGACTTCTGTGAATTGTTCACTGCAAAAGTAAGACCAAAATATATGATTCCAGACAGAAGATCATATCTAAAAATCTACGATTTAATCATACTGCTCGTGGTGCTCCAATAATAAGCCTTGCTGCTGAACATTTTCCAGAAACAAGTTCTTTCGAACCTCTCTCTCTCCAAGTTCTTTAGTTTTATTATCAAATTCTTTCTTTAAACGTTCCCGTTTCTCACGGACACGACAGATTTGTTTCTCCAACATCTCTTTTTCTTCCTTCTTCTTTACAAGTTTTTCTTCAATATCAACTCGCAGATAAAACCGCGAGGGCATTGCTTTTGCTGAGGTAAAGGGCGATGTTTTCGCTAATGTTTTCGCTGAAGTAGTCGGAAAGCTCACAGCAACTTCGTCCCTGCTCGACAGTAAGATGTCTACTGTGAGCATGCACAAAATAAAATCAAAGCATAAAAGTAATTCTTATCTAAACATCTAGAAAGCCAAATCAGGAAATAGAACACGACACGAGTAGTATAATTCTCCCAAATAAAAATTATTTCAGAGAATTAAACTAGGAGAATTAGAAAGTAATTCAGTCAAAGTAGGAAGACGAGCTTTTTCACCGAAGACAGACGAGAAAGTACCGTTACAGTAGAGAGTCAATCTGCCCTAAAGATGTCATCTAAAATTTGAAGAAATGATCATCTACTCAGGAATCATCCCTACACAATTCCATAACCTACTAAGTACTAACCCCTATTCTAAATTCCTAGCATGCAAATGAGGAACAAAAAACTGTAATGAGACAAATTCAGAATAAGTATGGCAGATTAATTACATAGATCTATAAACGCTCGACGTAGGAAAAAGTTGCATGAATTGCAACGGTGATTCCTTTCCTACAACCCGGGGAGTATGCATTCTATGTTCGATGACCTACATGTTTAACGCTTCTTTCAATCGTAAAGAATAGTTCAAGGATCCTAAAAAGTATGCAATGTTGCGTAACAAAACTTATTTGAAAGCATTTATGTGGATATCAAAACACTAGTACTAGCATAGAATAGAGGAATTCTTTGTCAAAAAGTATGAGAGTAGTCTAACAAGGCCACAATTCTGCCTTGAAATAGTGGAAATTCCGGCACCCAAATCTGGCAGAAGTTTTAGGAAATCTGTGTTACAGCTGTCAAGTTTCAGGTTTTGGGTGTTTCAGGGGTTTTTGAGATAGGTTTTTGATGATGTCTCAGGGGGTTTTTGATGATGCTGAATCCATTTCAACCTCAAAAAAAGACAATTTAAACACTCCTATAGTTGGATTTTTTGAAAAAAAATTCTGGATTCCGAGGAAAAATAACTTTCCGAGCAAAATTGTCAGAGACAGCGACAAAAGTATGTAGCTACAAAAGTATGTAGCTACTTGATTGTAGCCTTGTAGGTATGGATTTGTTATTTCCGTTGAGAAGGCTGTTCATGTCCCATTATACATGAAAATCCTGCTACCAATCTACGATAAAAGTTTGAGTGTTGACCAGTGGTATATAGCATGGATTTCGTACCATTGACATATACTTAGAGCTCATCCATGAGGAAGCCCAAGCCAAATACTAGTTATGGAAAATGAGCATTTATCAATCCTGGCTTGCAACTTGTTGCTCCGGAGTTTGTAGAACTTGCTTGACGTGCTCCAAGTGTTCCTGTCTTATGCAAAGAAAGAAAAGACTATTAAGGGTATAGCCAACCATTTAAACAGATCTGGGTTCATCTTGAATGTTAACCAACCATTTAAACAGATCTCGGTTCATCTTGAATGTTCTTCTCCAAACATCCTCCAAGTTAAACATCCTTTGTTTTTAATTAGCATGTTATTGAGCCAAAAGGCTCACTGAGCCAAGAGGCTCATTCTACAACCCGGTGTAAGGAAGCTGTGTAAGTTTGTCAGTCCCTTCCCCTTTAAAATAAAAATAAAGAATAAAAATTATTTTCTAAATAGAAAAATAATGTCGGGTATAATAAAAAAATGAATAGAAATAAAAAATAAATAAAAAATAAAATGTATGCTAAATAGAAAAATAATGTCGGGTATAATAAAAAAATGAATAGAAATAAAAAATAAATAAAAAATAAAATGTATGAGTAAAATGTTTAAAATCTTATATTTTCCAAAATATTTTTAACAAAAGATTTAACTAAAACTATATGAAGATCTACGTTAACTAATTTATATATATCAACTTCATATATATCTATATATATAGAAAAAATTTGTTAAAATAAAAAATATTCAACATTGTATATAAAAATATTCCATGTGGGTTTTTAATAAAATATTTTAATAAAACTTATATTAAAATATACTTCAAAATATATTAATGATAAAAAACAATTTTAATTTGGTGTCTCGATGTGCGTGCGATGTAAAATATTTTAATGTAAATTAAGTATATATTATATATCATTTAAAAACAATTATGTATATAAGATGAAAAAATTAAGTTTTTTTTTATGGTTAAAACTTTTATTTGTTCCTATATATACTCTATTGCATTCAAAAATAAAAATAGAGTGTAAACAATGAAAAATAACCAATTGTATTTTAAACTCTAAAGGAGTTTGCACGCGAAGAAATTTGATCCCTCTTAAGATGGATCTATGTTGGTGGTACCTCAATTAAAGAGATATCATGTTAAATAATTTTTCTCCTCTAGAACCACTCACTAGAACAATAGAGGCACATGGTATCAACTCTTCACTAACATTTTGTTTAGGACCCCATAGTCAATGTGCATGTGCCATGTGCCAACCTTCTCTAAAACCGACATAATTGACTGCAGAATGGCAAAGAACAATGCCAAATATGACCTTTTTTAAAGAGTTGTTCAACTTGATGTAAGATCTCATTTACTATAGGTGACTGACTCACAAAAAGTGGTTGGGAGGTAGTTACGAACCTATTGTTTATTTTTTCAATGAAAATTTTGATAAGGAACTAGCAACCTCCCAAGATATATGCAACAACCCGCAAGCCACATATGTCAAGAATTCATAGTTCAACCTGGGATCGAGATGTCTAGAAACCACCTGTAATGAAACTAGGATCCCAGACTCCAACGTGACATCTATCCCTCCAGGGGTTACTACGATGGACAACGTCTCAAGGGACTTGACCCTGGATGGATGGGATGGAAAACCACCATCCCAACAACTCAAGCTAAACACCCATTGAAATTATTGTTTTTCAACAAAATGATGATGGGACTACCCAGCAAAACTCGTTTATACAATTTTTTTCCACAATTTTCACCACGTAGAACATGTGTTTTAAAACTCCGACTCCGACTCCGACTCGGCCGAGTAATGACTCCGACTTCGACTCCGAAACGGTAATGACTCGGCCGGCTCGTTTTCAATGACTCGGTCGTTGTAAAAAATACATTAAATATTTAGTTTTTTTATAAAAAAAAACATAATTTTGAAAATTTTAAACATAATTTTAAAGATTTTCATTCATGTTTCCAAACACACAGCATTATAATATAGATAGAAGACAACATATGATCAAAGTAGGCTCATGAACCAATCCATTATATCAAAATGGTACCAATGGCAATACATAGTCAACTGTCATACATGATCAAAGACTCAAAACAAAAAACACATAACCAAGGAGGCTAGAAATGGCCTCTACAACAAAAGTAAATTGTGACGGTGACCAAACTCCAGTACTAGTACTACTGGCTAGTAGCTACTGCCAGAGGAGCCAAGATCATGTCTATCAATCTCTGGATCATGATCATCATCAGAGTCAGACAAGGGGCCCCATGGCTCCTCCTCATCATCATCATCTCCAACTGCAACTGTAGAAGTGGTACCACTAGCAGGCTGTGCAACTGCAGTAGTCGCACGCTGAGATAGAGTAGATATGCGGTTGCGCTTCTGTCGTGGCTGAGCAGAGGAAGCACCTACAACTGGAGTCCTTGCCGGCTGTGAGATTGAGGCTGGTGGATCTGCATTCAACTGAACAGGAGCGAAAGTGGGGAGCGAGAGTGAAAACGGGAGCGGGGGCGACATTTTCAGAAGCTCCTGGTTTGGGAGTGAATCCCAGAGGACAACCAATGTCACCAACATCAAGGTACATAGAGGGATTGGTGCTCTTGATTAAATACGAGTTCCATACCCTAATACATGACAAAATTCAATGGAAACATTGCAATCCTCCAATCCTGAAATCTTGAAAAAACTGATAAGTCTGTTGGATTTTGAATGAAATATAAAATTCTACTTTCTCCATATGAAATCCAATGAGGCCGAAACCACTCTCAAACATCCTGAGTCATTTCATGGTAATGTTAAAAATTTAAGTAAAAGGATGAAAATGCAAATTAAGGAAAATGCCACTTTTAC
>APFE031129023.1:142719-158142 GCA_000404065.3 Pinus taeda
GCTCCAAGAATCAGCTCCTCAATGCTGCTCCAAATGGTTGCCCAAGAAGCTCCTCACTCCAGCTACAATGCTCCTCCAAGACTCCTCACTGCTGCTCCAAAACAAGCTCAAGAACTACTCACTAACTCTCAAAGAAGACTCTCACTCAAATGCATAAGATTTCTGTGAGAGAATGAGAGCTCTTGGGTGAGTTAAATAGGTTTTGGGAGGGGGATATGGACCCCAAAGAGCTATTGGCAATATTACATAACTGTTTGAACTCCAAATCAACCCTAAAACTAATTTCAAATCCCCAAAAAACAAGTTAAACAGTCCGCTTTGCGTCCAGTTTCCGTTCCCCAACTACCCGGCCGTTTTATTGCGGACTCGGTCCGTTTCGGCCGAGTCAGAGTCCAAAGATTTAAACCCGCCAAGGCCAGAAACACAATATGTGCCTCTACCGCTTGAGCTAAATTCCTTCGACATGAACCTATTGTTTATTTACCAACAATGGGTTTATTGAGTTTGTGTCAATTCCTTACATTCTCACACTCCACCCAATTCCACTAACATATTTTTCTTTGCCCTATGTTCCATGTTATCCTTCATGGGTAAACAATGGACATGACATCAATTCCCTATTTTGTTTCACAAACAGTTTGATTGTGAGATGAGATTTGCAAGTGTTGACGATGTTGTAATCTTCACATGGCTATAAACATCAAATAATGTGTCATTAATGCCTTTGTTAGGCATAAACTATAGCTTAAGGCCGTCATTTATTCTAATGTTAAGTTATGGTTAAGGTTGGGCTAGTCAACTTTAATATGTATTCTCAATAACCCTCTCAAGGAGTGCTCCCTCCCTAGTTATGTAAGCCCATAAACCCTCTTCAAAGGATACCCAGGTGTTCTAAAAAATGGCCGAACCAAAATGAAAATAGCCTAGTTGACCAAGCCGAGCCCCTACCTGGGCCGGCTCAATCCCTTTTTTCATGTATTTTTCATTTTTCATGTAGCGAGGTCCATCGAAAGTATGCAACATGGGTGCTCCTTGGACGAGGAATCAAATTATGCATCCAACGAGTGTTTCCATTCGTAATTTGAGTAAATCCATGGGGAGATAAGCTGAAAATACAAGTCGAAAAAATAGTTTTTTCTTTTTTCCCTCTAAAATTTGATGGTGTAATCTAATCTTATTTTATTATTTCCACTATTATTTTATAATTTCCTTAGGAGACCCATTTTAGACCTCAAAAATCCCCTAATGGTTAAACTGTTTATAACTTTATAATTTGAAAGTTGGATATAATTCGTTGAGCTAACTCATTACACAACTATGTTTTTTGCATCACAATGGTGGGAGGCATTTGATAGCCATTGTGCTCAATTGCAGAAGTTTGCAATCTGTATTTTGAGTCAAACTTGCAATGCTTACGGGTGTTAACGCAATTGGTCTATCTTTGAGAGGATTCACACTAAGAAGAGAAACTGTTTGGAACAAAAACGGTTAAATGATCTAGTCTATGTCCAATACAACCTCTAGCTAAGATGCAACTAATCGCTGAACGAAAGACCTGATACAGATCCCATTTTGTTAGAAGATATTCAACCAACATCAGATTGGATAGCGAAGAGTCAACCAATAGAGTTTGACCCTGATGAAGATATTGGTCTTGATTTCGATTTAGAGATGGAGGCATTACATGAACATAATGTTGAGTTAAATGCAAATCCACTAGTACCAGGCCCAACCCGAAGTCCTCCAGTTGCAAGCACTTCCTCTACTCAGCGACGACGCAAGTGCATAGCTCATCTATCTCAACGCGCTAGTGCTACTACTTCTATAGTTGCAATTGGAGATCTTTATGAAGAGGAGGAGCCATGGGTTTCCCTGTCTCACTCTAATTCAGAGTCTAAGCCAGATGATGTTAGCTTCTAGCAATAATGACTAGTGACTAGTGATGTTTTGTTGTAGAGGTCATTTAGAGCCTCCTTGGTTATGTGTTTTTCTTCTGATCTCTATATATTACATGTATTGGATAGTGCACTGGGTGCCATTTTGATATAATAGATATATTCATGAGCATACTTTGATCATATTGTGTCTTCTCTTTATATTCTAATGCTTTGAGTTTGAAAACACGAATGAAAATCTTTAAAATATGTTTGCTCACAAAAAAAAAAAATATTTAATGTATTTTTTACAAAAACAGAGTCATTGCAATCAACTAGGCCAAGTTGATACTGAGTTGGAGTCAACCCTCGGCCAATTCGGAGTCAGAGTCAAAGTTTTAGAACTATGGATACCATAATTCACTCGCATGCAAATATAGAACTTAAACCTCATTTCCATTATCATCTCCTTTGATCACGAGACCTTATCATCATTATTTTGCTTATAGGCATAATTCTTTGTTTCAAGTCATTAATCATCTACTTTTTCTGTTCTCTTGTTTTATGATTCTGTTTTTCTCTCTCTCTTGCATTTTTTAGGCAACTCTACCACAATTATTTGGTGTTCATTTCTCTTTACTCTTTGCAAGTTTTTGGGTGGGCTAGTTGGATCCATTTGATCCCCTCATTCTCTTGTGACATATGTCACCACAGCATTCAACAAATTTCAAGCTTGAAATTCAAAATTCACTGAATCTCAAGATGAGGCGAATTAATTCAAATAAAATTTGGCAAATTCAAATTTTGAATTCAAACCTAAAGCAACTAATTTCAAATTTGAACCCAAAGCAAATAAATTCAAATTCAGGCTTCATGAAAAAGGATTCAGTTATTTTTTCAAGTTGGACCCTAAAGAATTTCACTGGAGATTCAAACTCAGGAAAACAAAAAAAAACCTAAGCTAATTCCATGTGTGTTTTTGTTGTTTGTGCCCATGGTTTTCATAACAATTTGTCTGTGCTCATGGTTGTAACCTCTTTCTTGTTTGTGCCAATGCCCCCACCCACGTGTCAACTTGATTTCTCACCACACAGTTGTAACAGTCCCAATGGATCCTTTCTGTGAGTTGACTCATCACTACCCGACAAACTACAGACTTGAGCTAAGAGTTGAGAATATAGAATATTGTGTAGTGCATGGTGCACCTACTATGTAGCTCTTATTACCCACCACCTATGGGTAGTGTATATAGGAGAAATGTTTTCTCCTAGATGGTCCTCAGCCGGCAGCCAACAACTCCTTATAGCTACCAGATAGCTCAATGTGCCATTGTTTCCGTCACCTACGCCAACCATGCGGTCCCTCGACCACTTGTCATGATCGTATGTTTGAAGGTGGGCCTTTTGACCCCAAAGGTATGACTTTTCATTAGTTTGGTTGGGTAATTTTGTTTACTTTTCATGGGCAATTTTGGGCATGGACTGATGGGGGGATTCGGGGGAAAGAGTGGGTTAAGCCTATACTCTTGCCTCCACTACCTGATTCTCTGGTTACCCTTGTACCTCAGTGCTGTGGGATCCCCATTATTGGCCATTGGCTTCAGGGTTGGCACTACATGGGAAACCCCAATTTTGGTTGCATGGTCCCGCTTCTCGATACCACGTACATCACTTCACTTCCACTCATTTTAACTCCAATCATCTATTTTCCCATCTGGGGCCACATGTCTCCACTGGGTTCGCATAGGGTTAGCCTCCTCTTCCCCTTCTCCACACCTTAGGTCGGGCCTAAAACGATGCATTGGAGGTTGATGTAGTTATAAAGAAAAGAAAAAGCATAATTTGGCCACTCTCAACGAGAAATGTACCACAAAATGCAAAATATGGTTGGGACATACAAATTTCGCACGTGGGTGAAAGCCAAACATGAGCTCTACCCCTTTACCCATGGCCATCACCCTGGTTGCTATGGGCCCTAAATGAGCCCCCTTCATCATTGAGGAACCCATGATCGTCCCAACCCCTGGTAGGCAATGAAATGCCCCACCTTAAAGTGGTGTCCACTGCTACATATTACATATCATGCTCTCATCCCTTGGAGCCCCGAGCAGTTATGAAAAAAATAAGTCAAAGGTAAAAGGCATATGAACAAGGGTGGAAAAACAAAGGTCAGAGTAACTCATGTACCATCATTTTCTCCCTCCTACACTCAAATGCCTAGGTGTAGGCTTCCCCCATTATAGCTACCCTTTGTCCCAACACATGCCCTCTAACGCAGATATAGATACAAGTTTGTTTTTCAATCCCAAAACATACAAAATATCTTGTACATGTATAGTTTGACCAAAATCCAAATGAATGGAAACAGAGCCAGTCCCCTTAATAGGTTATGTAGCATTATCTCCAAGAATAATCTCCAAATTGGACTCTCTCTCAACTAGGTTTGAGAGGGCTTCACGATAACTAGTGAAGTGTCTAGAAGACCCACTATCTACTAACCAACTATCAAAAGAATCTAGAGGAGAGGAACTCAAAAGAGCAGAGATAAGAAAGTATTGAGATTGAGTTTTAGCAACATTATCATCATACCTTGGGTTCCTTGATGAGGCAACAAGAGCTTCTCTTCATCTTCTATTGTTAGACCTGTTGTTGTTGCCACGGTTGTTGTTGTTGGACCTTGGAGCATTTCTATTTTCTATACAGTCTCGGAGATAATGACAATGCTTGTGGCAATTATAGCATTGAATTTTTGTTAAGTCCCTTCTAAATCTTTTATTGGAGTTCTTGGATGCTAGAGCAGGCTTTCTAGAATTAGATGGCCCTCCTATTTCTTTCCTCTTCTTGGTTTGGGTGGGAAAGGCAACGGGTTCTCCTTCTTCATGCTTTGGAATTATTCCTAGACATCACCCTGGACTCCTCTTGAGTGCATTTTCCTAATAACAAATCAAATGTGAGGAGCTTGTCATTGTTGCTAATAGTTGTGGTAAACGTTTCCCAATACATAGGAAGGCCTCCAAATGTGACCAACACCAACTCTTTATCAAGTATAATTTCACTAATAGACAAAGGTTGATCCTTGACTTTAGATATCATCTTAAATGGTCTCACCTTTGTTCATCTTGATGTCCTTGAGTTGATTCTTCAAAGTAATAATATGGCTCAAGTTGTTGACTTCATGCATCTCGATCAACTTGTCATACATTTATTTCCTTGGACTTCTTCATCTTGGATACATATGTGATCAAATTACCTTCCAAAGAATCGATAATGATTTTCTTAGCTTTGATCTCACCATTCTTGTACTTGGACTTGACAACATCGATTGCATTTTCTAGTTTTCCTTCAACATATTCCATAACATCATTCTCTTCCAAAGTCAAATCCAACCTAGCCCTCCAAGTAGCAAAGTTGGAGTCATTCAGCTTCTCCTCAATCTTTAAGTATGAGGTAGACATCTTGACTTAGTCAAGTGACCTTCAGATAAGATATCTTCAAGGGGTGACTACTCTAGTTTCCTTGGGCTTGTCTTCACCTCAACTCCGATTCCATGTCAATTTTTCACAATGTTCTATGTTGTAACAGTCACTTAAACAATTTCTTCTTTAGAGCATTCACTTTTTCAATTTATTTCCAATCACCCAATAACAATAAGCAATTGTAGATAGAACATTAAATAGTATATATAATAGAAGACAACAAAGATCAACGAGACACAAGATTTAGGTCAAAGACTAAGGGAAAACCCCACAAGGGGGAAAACCCAACCAAATTCCTTTGCTATTAGATAATCAAATGTTCAACAAATAATACATGCATCAAAAAGTCAAAGGTCAATGCCTTGACATTCCAAGTCATCAATCCAATAATCAATGGTGAGACATAAGGTCAAATTTAGTCTAAGTACAAGTCTGTAATTTTTGGAATGTATAGTCAACAGTAGTCAATGACAACCCTAACCAGTTAAAGTCAACGTGCTCAGAAAATTTTGGTCAACCCAACAAAGAATGTGGCCTTCTTTCCTCTAACAAACCCAATCAAAACAAATCGAAAATCCTTCCTACAATTCGGTCAAAGTCCATAGTCAACTTGCAGTCGAACCCTAGCTCAAATTTGCACTCAAAGATGGTCAAAGTGCATAGAACAGTTTGGTGAACACCTTAGTCAATGAGGTCATCCATAACAAATCAAAATTTGGTTAAACCAAGTCAACGCTAGTTAAAGAATGCCCAAAACAAAAAGTCAACACCAGTCAGAGCTCCTCTCTCTCTCATTCACACATGTGAACCCGACCCTGTAATTTCAGAAGCATACGAATCAATGAATGAATGATGTGATGTGTAGAATGGTCTCCAAGTGAGGTCACTGAACTTGTATTTATATGGGAGTTAGGAGGTCGAATTTCTCTCTCTAAGCCAACTTGTCAAAATCACATTGGCTTGGACCAAAATTAATAATAATAATTTTCCATGTGCAAATTTATTTTTTCTCAAGTAGAAGAGGAGCCTCCTTAGGGATTGTTGGGCTTCTTCAACGAGGAAATTCATCGGGCTTCTTCAACGAGGAAATTCATCCCTCAACAACCAATTTCCAGCACGCTCCACTATCTATATACCAGAAGTGGAAAAATCTAGGGCAAACAAAATTAAAGTGATTCTTCTTAACATGATAACAATTTGTGAAGTGTTTTTACACGTTATCTTAGCTTGATCTTCTTTGTATTATTAGTGTGTGTTTACTTCATCAAAATGCTACCAAAAACAAAAAAGACAAGAACACAAGATGTTTGGCATTATGCCAAGGCCAAAACCTCTCTCTCTTGGAGAGGGAAACCCACACGAAATTCTTCTTATAGAGATTCCAATTAGCGAATACCAAGACCATGACCCTTGACACATTCTGCCTCTCCAAGACCAAGACATCAATCCTTTGCTCTGTCACTACTGAGTTCTTCCTCATTGTTGCACCATTGAAGCCATCACTACAGCATCACTGAGATCTTCATTACTGCTTCTTCATCATGTTACTGAGATCTCTTAACTTCATTGAGATCTTTACTGTGACCTTGATTCTATGTCTTTCATTATGACAATCATCATGACGACTGTTGCACCATGTCTCCATCTGTATTTGGATCATCATTGTACCCTTTGATAAGATCATCATCATGTTGAGTGTGTTCTATGATAAATATGTTGAGACTAAGATTGCAACGATAGGATCATTGTGATCTCTCTTAAGTCAAGACAATGAGACTTGAGATTATGCAAAGACAGTAAGGGTTTTGAGGTTCTTTCCATCACATACATACATTAACTGCTATGAGGTAGGTCTACCGAGATTGTTATACTAAGATCCTTACCTTCCACATAGGCCAAGACTGTAATGGTTACTACTTCTCATTATCCTGAGAGTGTTACCCACTTTCACTGCCATTACTGCTTCTTCTCATGATTCCAAGACTGATCATCTTTGTCACTGTTGTTACTACAGCTCTTCATTATGCCAAGACTATACCTCTGTGGTACTATCCGAAAGAGCAGAGGCATCTAGGATTAGCGAAGTCCTAAGACCATTTTTACGCCGAGACTGTCTTACTATTCTTTCCATCCGAAGTCCTTTATGCTCCTTCTATCCATTGAGATCTAGCCTACCTGCACCTTATACCCATTTGTATACTTCATGTTTTGGCTTTCCTCTCAAACATATAATATACAAAGCTTTTAGGTATTTAACCCCAAAGAAAGACGGATTGGATTTTCGTAGATAATCAGATTCGAAGGAAGTGCATCTAGCGGTCAGGCATATCTAGGAGGCCGAGATGCAGTCAAGCCCTTTAACCAATTATCTTCTCATAATGCAGATATGCTCCTTTATAAATGCGAAATTTCAAAGAGAGAGAAACAAGTTATGTACCTTCGATTTGTGAATACCCTAGATGGGTATTTATAGCGGTTTGTGGTCCAAAAATGAGTCGACTTGAACTTGTGAACCGACATGCTTTATCCAAGCCGACATGTCATTTAATTATGTATTTAATTCATTTTGGACCCGACATAATATCCTCCTTAACATTTTTCTTACAATCTTCTTGTGCTTGCTAATGGAGGATTGTTCTTGGTCTTGGAGGGTTGCTTTGACTTGTATACATTTTACATAGGCTCTTAAAGAGCTCCTTCATGCATGACTTGACTCATTGACCTTATTAATAAATCCTAAAGACATCAAGAAGAAGTCTTTTACCTAATGACACTTCTTGCTCATGAAACCCATGTAGCAAGGCATACAAAGTAATTTAATCTCTTTTATTACATCATTTACAAAGATCATGTCATTATGAAAACTGAACCTAGTTACACTTTCTTCAACACTCCCTCTTAACTAGGGAGATATTCATAATGGTACTTGGGCATTCTCAATCTGAAGAATTTCTCATAAGAAGAATCGGATTTGCAATCCATCTGTTATAGCATCATTTCAACCAACATTGTTTTCATTTAGCAAGGCCTTGACTAACACCGCTATCTCTCACTTAGATTAGAGCACACAATGTTGCTAAGACCAATCACTGATAGACATGCATCATCATTGTCTCTCCTAGGGTCATACCCACCCGAGTGTTCTCCGAGTATGCCTTACTAGGACTATTCTTATCTTGGGTTCTCAGCCCTCAAGAATATCGATCCTCTTGCCCACTCTTGTCTTGGATGCCCTTCCACATCCTCAAAAATTTTCGGATGCCAGATGATTACACAATCCTCCATTCTTTCTTCCAAACTGAAGACAAGAATGTCGTGTCTAGCTCTCTCTCTCAACCAGGGATGAGTTCCAAGTTTCTCTTTACTCAGAAACTTACTTGAGTTCCTTTACTCATAGGAACCTCCCAGAGATCCTTCTTACCCAAGGACTCTATCATCAGTGCTTTATAGGGTCTTCTAGTTGACTGATAATCCAAGAATTCGATGTCATCAATTTCTTCACATGTAGGGTTCAACCATCCATCACTTTCCTTCATCATGTCATTCACTCTTTTCCTAAAAAGTGTCCTCCTTGGCTTTACATCTGGGGCTTCCTTCATAGGGCCATCTTTTCTTCAACGGTGATTGCTCTAGATCACGAGGTACATAGTTGTGACATCCTTCACAACTCTTCTTACCATGGCCCTGCACACATACCCAGACTTTCTCCAAGAGGTCAAGAACCAAAAGCAAATCACATATTACCTTTTTGGTGATGGCCTTTTCCAATGACATCTTCTTGTAGGTATCAACACCCTACATACACGTTGACATATCTCCCAAAGATATATGTTGTCAAGGGCCTTCATCTTTTCAGACTTCCATCGGAGTCTTCATATCTTTCCCGAAGATTTCATGGTCAAATCTTCATGATTCCTTTGATGTTGATTGCCTTCATCATGGTTGCATTTTTCACGATCTCTTCCATCGTCACACCTTCCATTCCCAAGAGCTTCCAATCAGATCTCTTTAGTTGTAGTCAACCACCTCATACCTCATATGAAGACATATTATGTTGATTTCATCTAGTATGACTTATGCTTTTATGCATCCTGTCAGAGGAGGAGATCCTTTTTCCTTTTGATCATGCCTGATCCATGCTACCTGCAACCATATGTCATGACATCATAATATTAAATACAAGTACAAGCATATATACCTCATTCTTCCTTCAAGCTTCTTCCAACAGCTTTCTTGATTGAAAAGATCTTTAATTTCCTGAACTATTTCGTTTCTCATGACATCAGTTCTTCATTTCATGAATTCCATAAGTTGGATTTCCTGATGAAAGACTTGTTTGAGGTTTCTATCAGAGATCCTTCAGGATCTTGCATATCCCCATCTAGCAAATGTTTCCTTTGACCTGGATGACTTCTTCCTTTCCTTTAATGAGATTCCCAAGAGCTATGTCTTTCATGTTCAAGGTCCATGGATTTTTGTCCTTCATGATTCCCATGGTGATATTACAAGCTCTTGTTTCCAATGCTTCCATGATGCCACAATGCATCTTATTATCATGGTCATATCTAGAAGGGATTTTGAAGCCTATGATAGGATCCTTTTATGAGGGACAACATCTCACTTATAGTAGAGGTCTGTTACTCCCTCTTTCCTTGGTCCTTTTCTTTTCAGCTTCCTCCACCCTTCTGGCGATATGAGCTCCTCTTCCATGGTACTATTCTGTCTTGTCAACCTACCTTTTCTTTTCTGCACGTATTTGAGTCCTTTCAATTCGCCTTTCTCGATCTGGCATAAAGACCACAAACTGTTGATTGAAGTATCCTTCTTGTTCATGGACAATTGTTACCTTGCTTATCAATATCAATATCAATGATGATTATCCTTTCATCATTTTTCCCACATCTCGCAATTGAGATTTTATGAAGATATTTCTTCATTCTTTGATACCTTCTTCATTGTATTTCAGAGAGTACTTCTTCTAGCATTTCATGTATTTCTTATCTGTCTCCTTTCTTGCTACATAGAGATGAGAGAACCTTCAAGAGTTCCTTCTCATGAACTCAAAGGAGCCCTGTTCATTGACTTATCTTCTTCATAAGGATTCTGTCAATCCTCCTTATTCTATGCAATGACCTTAGATAACCCATCTATCCTATAGATATCCTTGCAATAACGAAGTCATTGAACCAGACTTGATTACAGAATGAAAAGATACTTGATTGTGAAAATGAAGTCTTCACCTTAATTGCTTTGATGCTGGTAGGAGAAGATGTATGAGGACTTCTTGAATACTTCGCTGCTTCTCTTGACTGTTTTCCTTCTAGGGTAAGGAAATGATCCTCTGAAAATGTTCATGCTTTATTACCTTCAATTGTAGTTCAGATCAAGACTGCTTCTAGGACCTTCTTTGTGTTGATGTAGACTTTGATTTGAGGTCCTTTGAGCTTCATTTGATGAGAGTCTTAGAGGCTTTAAAAAAGGTCTTCTTCTTTTATATTGTCTCCTTGATTGTATAGGCAATAACCCTTGTTATTGAATACTATTGTTGAAGATTGATCCTTTGATCTAGGATTTGATCATGATTAGGGTTTGATTCTACAATGTAGATCTTGATATCCTTTAGCTTGCTTTGATGTCTTGTAGAAATTTGATCCTTGAATGTCTCTTTTCTGCCCTTCCTTTGACTTCTAAACCCAATCACTCTGATACCATGTTGAAAAATCTAGGGCAAACAAAATTAAAGTGATTCTTCTTAATATGACAACAATTTGTGAAGTGTTTTTACACTTTATCTTAGCTTGATCTTCTTTCTATTATTAGTGTGTGTGTTTACTTCATCAAACTACTACCAAAAACAAAAGAGACGAGAACACAAGATGTATGGCATTATCCCAAGGCCAAAACCTCTCCCTCTTGGAGAGCAAACCCTACATGAAATTCTCCTTATAGAGATTCCAATTGACGAATACCAAGACCATGACCCTTGGCACATTCTGCCTCTCCAAGACCAAAACATCAATCCTCTACTCTGTCACTGCTAAGGTCATCCTCATTGCTGCACCATTGAAGCCATCACTACAACATCACTGACATCTTCATTACTGCTTCTTCATCATGTCACTAAGATCTCTTAACTTCATTGAGATCTTTACTGTGACCTTGATTCTATGTCTTCATTATGACAATCATCATGATGACTGTTGCACCATGTCTCCCTCTGTATTTGGATCATCATTGTACCCTTTGATAAGATCATCATCATGTTGAGTGTGTTCTATGATAAATATGTTGAGACGGAGATTGCAATGATAGGATCATTGTGATCTCTCTTAAGCCGAGAGAGTGAAACTTGAGATTATGCAAAGACAGTAAGGGTTTCAAGGTTCTTTCTATCACATACATACATTAACTGCTATGAGGTAGGTCTACCGAGATGCGATACTGAGATTCTTACCTTCCATATAGGCTGAGACTATAATGGTTACTGCTTCTCATTATGCCGACAGTGTAACCCACTTTCACTGTCATTACTACTTTTCCTAATTCCGAGACTGATCATCTTTGTCACTGTTGTTACTACGGCTCTTCATTACGCCAAGACTATACCTCTGTGGTACTATCCAAAAGAGCAGAGACATTTAGGACTAGTGAAGACTTGAGACCATTTTTATGCCAAGACTGTCTTACTGTTCTTTCCATCCGAAGTCCTTTTTGCTCCTTTTATCCTTTGAGATCTAGCATGAGTGCACCTTATACCCATCTGAGGTGCAGTCAAGCCCATTGACCAATTATCTTCTCATAATGCGGATCTTCTCTTTTATACATGCAAAATTTTAGAGAGAGAAGAACGAGTTTTGTACCTTGGATTTGTGAATACCCTAGACAGGTACAGATTTACAATCGCGTCCCACACCTACTTTACTGTGTCTTTTTCTATGATACACAGAACAATATGGTCCTTCACTCCATCAAGGATAATCCTCTTGGCTTTGGCAATCTCTTTTTTATATGGTCAACTGTTATGGACCTATCAATATGGGAATGACAATCTCCACATACTCCTTCAATCCATACTCACCAATAGGAATGTCATTCAAGCTTTTCCAAATGACAAAGTTGGAGGCTCCATCCAATCTATCTAGATCTCTCAAACAAGTTGCGACCATTTCTAAAAATCAAGAAACATAGCAAAACCCAAATAAACGGGAGAAAATAAATTGCATTAAGAAATGCTCAAACTTTCTCTTCTTGTGCCTGCGTAGATCTTTCTAGCCTCAGATCTACATTGATACCATGTGAAATTTTAATTATTGTCACAGTTAACTGGTTATTATTTACCTATCACTTGATTATTTGTCGTTTGCTATTAATTGCAACAAATACTGAACAAAACAGTACTGCAACTTCATTGAATAAGAAATAACCACAAGAACTAAGAAAATTATTGCAAACACAAAAAATAATGGACACCAATATTTTTGGACAAATGTCCTTGCGACCCTTGAAAAACCCTAAAGGGAAAACTAGTTCTACAGGTGAGTCTGTGATGGAGAAATTACAATTGTTTGTTGTAAATTAGCAAACCTCTAGAAAATTATTTCTACCACTTCTACAACTTGATCTACCCTGCTGGAAGCAATTTGACCTCCCTCTAGCTCCTCATCTACTCACACATGTGGCCCTAGCCCTGGCAAACTCACATTGTTGGGGAAATAACTTGACCTCCCACTGAATTTTGACCTCAACTTGAAAAATCAGCTTTCCTTTGCAACTCAATCTCTCTTGCAATCTGTCTCCTTGCTCCAGCAATTCGCACCCCCCTCTGGAGCAATTCGCACCATTGCAAAATCAACCTCTCTTTGCATAAAAAAATCGATCTCCAAATATCTCTGGAAATCACTATGATAGATGCCTCCAACACTTCTATCTCCAAACATTGTTGATCTTGCTCTGCTGATGCCCCTACACTGCCTTTGCACCCTTACTATCACTACAAAACTATGTCTTGATGTGTTCTCCAAATGCCCATTGATTTCCTCTTATAATCTTTTGTTGATGAATCAAGGGCCATGATCTAATCTCAGTTGATGGCTAAGAGCATATTGACCCCTTCTCATGACTTTTCTAGAAGTGACGAGAGGAAAATTGATTTACCTGAATTAATATTGTTTAATTAAGCCATTTTCCTGAGTCAGACTTGGGAAAATTAATAAACTAGCTAATTAAACTCTAATAAAGGCATTTTCCTTGGAAACTTTTTATGGATAATGGATAAAATGTGTTCCTTAGCTTCATAGGCACCATCTGAGACTAGAACACCTGTCCGAGCTACATAAACTAACAATTGACGGGCTAAATCCATATCAGCAATTGCAACTTTGATTACATCACAACTTCAGGGATACTAGTTAGAAGAAGGGATACTCTGAAAAAAGGCAGTAAATATGATAATGTTAAAAGTGCTTTGGAAGTATGGTGGGATTTTTATGCATTAGAGACCCCAAAATTGCAAAATTTTACAATTCGAGTCTAGAGCTAAGGATCAAGAGCATCATCATGTGTAAGGAATTAGAGTGCCTTTGACCATATTCATTGTAAGAAAGAAATAGATTTCCATATGGAAAACTAGAAGATGTTGCTTATGTTCACAATAATTTGTATTTGGGTTTAACCAATGTAGCTAAAGTCATCAAATTCTTTTACTCCTAGTTTGAAGGTTGTTCTAGTTGCATAAGGAGAAGAAGATGATTTTGGCATTAGGAGTGATAGAGCTTGTGATGAATCTACTGATGACACTTCTAATGGTTTCACTGCTACAAGAGTTCTTGATGATATAGATCTTTTTGATGTAACAAACAAACCATAGGAACATCAAGAACAACACTTGTGTTGCCATATCTAATTTCCAGTTAGATTGAAGGGTCATGTATCCTTGGTGTTTGTGATTCATTCCTCTTCTTTAGGTGAACCACTTGCAACCAAACCCATATTCTTGCACCCATGTCATTAAACACTCACATGAAAAATAAACATAAATAAATCAAAGGTCAATTCTTCAATGGACAATGGGAGAGGAAATCACTCTTCACAAGGCATTTGCACTTATGCACACATTTTACAAGCCAAGCACAGTAACCTTTTTTTTCCCACAATTAAAGTGAGTCAATTGCAACTCAAAATCACATTTCTAGCTCGTCTTTAAAGAGTATTGGCAATCACTATTTCTGAGGCTTTTCCACATGACTTCCCATTTTACAACCCAAGTACATTTATTCTACTATTAAAGTTAGTCAATTGCAACTTAAAAGCACATTTCTAGCCCCAAGTCCTTAAAGAGGATACAAAATAGTTATTTATGAGGCTATGAGGATACAAAATAGTTATTTATGAGGCTTTTGCACACAAGGTTGCTTGGAAGTGGGAACCGAGAGTGACAATTTTCAAAAGCTTCTAGGTTGGGAGCTATGTCACAGGGTTCGGCGAACCTGAAGGTTCAAGTTCGAAATTCGGCGAACCTGAAAAAAAATTTGAAATTCGTTCAAGTTCGCCGAACTTGAAATTTGAACCTCAAGTCGAACCTCAAGTCGAACTTGAATGAACTCAAACCTCAACGAACCTCAACGAACCTGAAGGCGAATTTTAATGAATTTTTTAAGGTTCGATTTTTTTAATGATGCACTAAGAACTTCATTACGATCGCTGTTTTATCCTACCTTCATCACTGTACTCTAGACCATCATGTTGACTGTGATCATGCGAGAGTGTATTTCATGACTACAGGATCTTTGTGATCTTTCTTACACCGAGACAGTGAGATCATGTAAAGATAGTGAGGGATCCGAAGATCATTCCATTACATATATATATATACATTGACTGTTAAGAAATAGATCCACCGAGATGAGATACTATTCCTCACTATACTGAGGTCCTTACTGTCTCATTTATTCCGAGACTGTAATGGTTACTGTGGCTTTGTTATGCAGGGATTGTATCCTCCGAGAATGATCATTTCTGCGGCTTTGTTACTGTGCCACAATTGTAGTGTGTGTGTCTGTGTATATATATATATAT
>APFE031129023.1:158162-177450 GCA_000404065.3 Pinus taeda
ATTGAAAAATATGTATAGTCAAACCTAATGTCAAACCTCATTCGAACCTGATCGGAAAATTCGAATTCGAATCGAACTTAATCGTTGTCGAACTCGAATTCGAACTCAAACCATGTGACATAGGTTGGGAGTGATTTTGGGAGCATTTTTTATACAATATATATTTTTATATTGTTTGATGCATATATGTCTATAAAACCATGTAGAATGATGAATTAGTTATAAAAAGCATAAAAGCATGGTTTAAACCATATAACATCAATCATCTAGTTGTGATAATCTTCACCAACCACAGGTCCACAAGTCACTACATATTAGGTCTCATCATGTTGGGTGTGGAGCCTAATTATCTTCCTAATTCATAGATCTTGTTCCAGTCATGTTTGGATCCCGTTGACCACATTTTTGTCAACATTCCAAGTAAGCAAGATCCAAAGACATGTAGGAATTTTTACAAAATTCAGATTCATTAGCCAGAACATTGTATCATTGTAAACCCAATTTCTGCAAGTTTTAATGTAAATGATGCTAGTATGACCATTTAATTTTGTAACAACTAGGTAAGCCTTCGATTTTGGTGACAAATTTTATCCTAGGAGGTTTTTTAACCTCACCAAATTATGTGTGTTTCTAAACATGGATAATCGACAGAGTTTTTCCTCCAATGTAAACCCCAAACTTAGGGTGGAATTCATTGACAAAGTCCTAGGTGAGTCCTAGTGTTATATCAAGTCTTTCTAGAAGTGGTTTGAGAATAATTTTAAGCTATTTGGCTAAATTATTTTATTACAGATCACTTGGTTTATACTAGATCATATTGTCTCGCAGAATTGGGTAATGTCATGATAGTCTATAACAAATGTGGATTCCCCCTTTGAAGTTTGAATTATTTCTAATACTTGATGTAAAAAATATTTCACTGTATGGTATCTCATATTTAAACACCATGGCTAAAGTATTTGAGGGTGAAACAAAAAAATATTAATCTCTTCTTATGTCAATCAATTAATTTTTCTGGCTGACTTAAAATTAAATCCTAAGCCAAAAGACTAATTAATTTAGATTCAAAAATAATTATAGAGAAATTAAATTTCTCCAAATGGAAAATAATCAAAATATTCGTGGGTCAAAGAAAAGTCAAATTTTGGATGCCCCCACTAACGCAAAAATGGATATTTTAGGAAAAATTAAGCACTTGGACATTGATTGTTAAGTCAAAGACAAAATTTTAAGGAAATTAATCCAAGATATTAATTTTTTGATTAATAAAAAATGGGTTTTAAGTGAAATTCGAAATTTTCCTCAAAATAATTTTTTTTTACGACAAAGATTAAAAAATGATTAAATTATTATCAACAGTCAAGATTATTTTGATGAGGATCAAGCCAACTAGCCGTTAATTTACACTTGGATGATTTCTCTATAAATAGAAGCCATTTTGCTTCTCAAGTCAAATTTTGATTTTGCGCTATCTCTGGATGATGTAAATTTGTAATGTTGATATTGAGCCATTGCTCTACTGGTAACATTTTAATATCCTAATAAAGACTTTGGGGTTCAATTCATGGTGTTCTTGTTCCATTGATCTGTGGTATATGCTAGTTATGTGTTAATCCTATATTGTGCTTCATTGTTAGATAAATTGCTATTTCATTTGTTGGTGAGAGGACATTCTATTCGTAAAAAATTATTTTTATCTTAGGTGATCTGATTTATCATATGATCTAAATTTGGTTTGAGAAAAATTATAGAGATATGCCCTTCTTCGGACTCTAGGAATTTTTATATGGTATTCTAACATTGCAAAAGGGTGTGGGCAATATTCTAATTTTCGAAAAATACACTTATCCATGACCATTATTTAGAAATTATTTCTCAAAAAAATTATTTTACAAGCAATTTATATTTGTAAGTATCTTGTATATAATTTTTTGTAAAGTTATTTTGTAAATTATTTCTAACCCTTGTTTGCCGCAGTTAGGGTTTTTTGGGTTTATTTCAAATTTTGTATATATTTGAGTTTCGAGAAATTTTGTTTCATTTGTGCAAGTGAATTCTCAAGCCATTTCAAAATTTTGTGAGAGTCTCTCACCCAAGTGAGACGTCTAGCCCTTTTGAAGGAAGTTGTTGGGGTTTTGAGGCAAATCTAGGTCTAGGAAGGCAAGATCTAGCCTCTGGCTACCCTCCAAGCTACACGCTCAAGTAAGAAAAGAACTCGCTAGCACTTGGAGGTGAATTCTTGGCATTTTTGTGGCACAATTTTGGTTTTGTAGGGCTCTGATTGGTTTTTAGGCCTCTTGAGCCTTGTGGAAGTCTCCATAGGCCAAGCCGCAATCCCATTTTTCATTTTGTGATGGGTCGTAGGTCTAGATAGGCCCTCTAAGCCTTGTCGTGACCCTATCCTCCCTTGTCGCAGGCTCCTTTACCTCTCGATCGTCCTCCATAAGCCTCTTCCTGCCTTCATTTCTCCCTCCATGGCCTCCTTACCTTTGTCGCTGCCTATTTCCTTGAAGTCGCAGACCTGTTGGCCTTGATTCCTCCCCTCAACAGCCCTAATCCCCCTTGCAACAGCCTCTAAGAGGCCTACCCTAGGGGCTGCAACCCCTCCTTGACCTTGTCGACAAGCCTATTGGCCATTTCCCTCATTGTCGTGGGCCAAATTGGCCTCTTCCCTTAGTCGCAACACTTTCTTGGGCTTCTAGACTTCATCACTGCCCTTTGCAAGCCCTATTCGCCTCACTTTAGTCATTACTTGGGTTATCATTGAGGTTTTTGCTTCTAATACTTTGTGTTTGCAGGGAATTTCAAGAGATTTTGGACTAACAATTGTGGTTGCATGAGATTACTTCATTGGAGGAATTTTGGGCAAGCACACTAGTTATTTTCAAGGCCTAAAAGGCCTAATGGTTTGCCTCCTCAAACCCTCATTTCATCTTTGTTTTACTAACATCCTTCGATCACTATTTTTATAGACACCTAAATACATTAACAAGTCATTGCATCAATTGGGTAGGTGTTTGGCTTATGTCATGAATTTTGATGATTGTCATATTGTCTAAAGTAACATAACAAGGTCTAATCATAACAGTGACATTGGCATTTAGAAAGATTAAAAGCTCACCAAGCATTCATCTCTTATTTCTCTTGCATCATTGTTTAGAATCTTGTGTTGGAAAAGTGGTTTAATAAGCATTTCATTTAGTGGTTGCATTTTTGCACTAATAAGCATTTCACTTGTTGCATTCTAAGTGCTCTCATTGAATTTAGCTTACTATTGTCATAAAATTTGGGCATAAGAGCATAAAGGTTCCTAATATTGGTTAATGCTCCATTGATAAACATAGAAAATTGTGAAAAGGATTGTTTACATTGATAGCATTGGATTGTTAAAGAGATTGATAAATTGGCTAAGTTGTTTTAATGCTCTCTAATAAGAATACTAACACATTGCTTTCTTGTGAGTTTCATAGTCTAAGAGGTTATAATTTTGAACTGAATAACTCACTCATAAAAGCACTTGACTAATCAACCTCAAGAGTTGAATATCTTATTGAATGGTTGATATTGCTTGAGTTGGTAATTCAAAGGAATAACTCACTCATAAAAGCACTTGACTAATCAACCTCAAGAGTTGAATATCTTATTGAATGGTTGATATTGCTTGAGTTGGTAATTCAAAGGATATTCAACTTGGGCATATTAATGTTTAGTCACTTGTTCCTTCTGGAGATCTAATTGTTTTAGTCATCATTGTGGCAATCTCTTTAAATTGAATATGTATTGTGGATGATAATTTTATCTTTGACATATTGGTGAATTGTTACAAAGAGCACTAATATTCTCTTTTATTTAATACTTGAGCAATTATCTCTTCGTCATATTGGATACATCGTTTTTGGAACTATAGAAATTGAACACTTTGACTTGTGGTTGAGATTGTCCTTCATTTGTCAATCAGGTCCTCTTTTGTCATAACTAAAGATCAATTATAACTAAGTACTTAAGGTCATAACCAATCTTAACTCAAGAGCAATGTTTTAAAACTCCGACTCCGACTCTAACTCCGACTCAGTATCGACTCGGCCGGCTCGATTTCAATGACTCGGTCGTTGTAAAAAATACATTAAATATTTATTTTTTATAAAAACACATAATTTTAAAGATTTTCATTCATGTTTCCAAACACACAACATTAGAATGTAGATAGAAGACAACATATGATCAAAGTAGGCTCATGAATATATCCATTATATCAAATTGGCACCCAGTGCATTGTCCAATACATACACGATGATGATATAGAGATCAAAACAAAAACACATAACCAAGGAGGCTATAAATGGCCTCTACAACAAAAGTCTGTGACCAGTACCACTGGCTACTGCTAGAGTTGCCAACATCATCTGGCTTGGTGTTACTTGGGAGCAGGAGCAAAAGTGGGGAGCGAGAGCGAAAACGGGAGCGGGAGCGACATTTTCAGAAGCTCCTGGTTTGGGAGCGAATCCCAGAGGAGTTCGACAACCAATGTCACTAACATCAAGGTACATAGAGGGATTGGTGCTCTTGATTAAATACGAGTTCCATACCCTAATACATGACAAAATTCAATGGAAACATTGCAATCCTCCAATCTTGAAATCCTGAAAAAACTGATAAGTCTGCTGGATTTTGAATGAAATCTAAAATTCTACTTTCTCCATATGAAATCCAATGAGGTCGGAACCACTCTCAAACATCCTGAGTCATTTCATGGTAATGTTAAAAATTTAAGTATAAGGATGAAAATGAAGATTAAGGAGAATGTCACTTTACTTTAAGAATTTAACATTACCATGAAATTTGAATAGCATATCAATAGTAGAGAGCATTTGAGTGTGTTAAATAGGGTTTGGGAAGGGGAAATGGACCCCAAATAACATTTAACTAATTCATAAAACACATTGGAGTCCAAACCAATCAGCAAACCCTTCAAAATTTCACTAAAAAAATGTCAAATTGTTGTTTTGATGGGGTTACGGGCTGCTGGTTATGACTCGGCCGAGTCAATACGGAAACGGCCGAGTTGGCTAAGTTAGCCATGACTCGACCGAGTCATTCAATGACTCAGCCGAGTCATGGCTGACTCGGCCTATTGAACTGTTTCCTCCACCGAGTCACATTTATGGGCAATGAAACGGATCAACTCGGCCGTTTCGGTTTCGAATTGGCCGAATTTTAAAACTATGCTCAAGAGCACTCGATCTTGCATTCTAGGCATAGTCTTGCATTAATAAATTGACATCCAAGCCTAAGAACACCCTTCATCTTGTAGCTTGAGATGGTGGCCTGGGTGCAGGCATGATTGATAACCGCTCAAAACCCAATAGAATTTCCTCTAATTCAAGCAGAATCCCTTCATCAATCATAGGCAGAGTATCAATCATCTATTGTAAAGACTGTATGTTCTTTTAGTTTAGCAGGGTCGCTAAACATCACCCCCAACCATAGCAGTTCCACTATACACTATATCATTTCATATCACAACCACCGGCGAATGCCAAACCTCTAAACGACGTGACGCAACCTCCACCATCCAATCAAGTCCCTAACCCGACAGTTAGCTCCTCGCCCAATCAATAAAGAATGACTCAGCCGAGTCATGGCTGACTCGGCCTACTGAACCATTTCCTCCACCAAGTCACATTTATGGGCAATGGAACGGATCAACTCGGCCATTTCCATTTCGAATTGGCCGAATTTTAAAACTATGCTCAAGAGCACTCGATCTTGCATTCTAGGCATAATCTTGCATTAATAAATTGACATCCAAGCCTAAGAACACCCTTCATCTTGAGGCTTGAGATGGTGGCCTGGGTGTAGGCATGATTGATAACCACTCAAAACCCAATACAATTTCCTCTAATTCAAGCAGAATCCCTTCATCAATCACAGGCAAAGTATCAGTCATCTATTGTAAAGACTGTATGTTCTTTTAGTTTAGCAAGGTCGCCAAACATCACCCCCAACCATAGCAGTTCCACTATAACTATATCATTTCATATCGCAACCACCGGCAAATGCCAAACCTTCAAACGGCGTGATGCAACCTCCACCATCCAATCAAGTCCCTTAGCTCCTCGCCCAATCAATAAAGTTGCTTGGCATTCCTCTGTCGTAGATCAAACCTCCAATTGATCCGACAACCAATAGCGATTTCGAGCGCGCAAACTGCACAACCCTTAATCAAATTCCGGACCCGATGGAAATTAACAATTGCCAATCTAAAAAAGTTCAGGTCCGATCTCTCGCTTAACACCCGTTCACTTTTTAAACCTGAAATGTGTTAGATTATGAGGCTCAGCTTGTGGAATTACACTAGCGCACACGTTAATTAAAGAAATAAACGGTGTAGGACGACTATGGTAAGTCGCTATTGCCTTCTGGACCCAATAAGGTATAGACCACCGTTTATAGAATTTCAGGTGCGAATTTCGGATCTGGTTCTGTGTTATGCGCCGATTTCCAATAGAAACTGGATTTATGCTTGCGGGACTTAATCAATATATAAATTGAAAACACAGGCCAACACCGATATCAATTAACATTAAATCTATGTTTGCGGACTTCCATTAATGCATTGGATGAAAACCAGGCCAATCGTGCAGTTAACAAAGACTTATGGAAACAAAAATGCGAAATATGCCAAGTCTAACAAAACTCTGAAATTTAAAGACAAACTATATTTAAACGATGCGTAGGAAGATTTCAGAGGTCGCAATCCCTCCGGGATTGACCAATACACAGAGATATATTTTTTTTCCTTAATCAAAACAATATAAATCCAATCGGTCAAAATCCACTTTACATCATTCAAAACTTTCCTTAATACAACCCCACTCTAACTATTAGATCCTCAAATAATGGATCAAATCTGCCTATTTTAAACAAAAATCAAATCCGAGCAATATCTTCCTCAAGGCTCTCAACTAAATCAAAACTATTCTAATTAATTACAGAATCATTCAATCCTAAATTCTAGTTCAAAATCCTATCTAGAAAGCTGGTAAATTGATGGCTAAAGGATCCCACTCCTTTGCTTGTAGATTTTTTTGTATTTTTGGAATAAGTTTGAAGCCTTTTTCCTCCAAGCCTCATGCTCCTGCATCAGACTCCTGAGGACAAAATTCTTCATGGGCTCCTGTCCATGAGCTCTTCTACAGAACTACCCAACTTCTATAGCATGGCATTTGTCATCCAAGTAGCTTCAACAATTGGTTGTTCCTTCCATTTGACCAAATATTGAAAGTACTCCTGTCCTCTGGTCTTCTTCAACAATTTCTTGTCCAATATCCTCTCTGGTTCCACTTTCTTTGCTATAGGCAACTGTTTTACCCAATCAACCTCTTGTTCCTCTTGATCCTCTGTTGTGTCTTCTGCCTGTTCCTTTTCATAAATGTATAAGTCAGCAACATTAAATATTGGAGATATTCCAATATCAGGGGGTAATTCAATTTCATATGCATTTGCAGAAAATTTTCTCAAGATTTTACATGGCCCAGTTTTCTTAAACTTCAGTTTATTATACTCCCTTTTTGGAAATCTTTCATTCCTCAAGTGTGCTAAAACCAAATCCCCAACTTCAAAATTAATTTCTCTTCTCTTCAAATCTGCTCTACCCTTGTATTTGATGTTGTTGCCTTGTAGTTGTTGCTTTACCTATTCATGCATTGTTTGAACTTTTGTAGCAAAATCTTCTCCTTTGGTACTTCTCTCATCTTGTCCTAAATTTCTCAATAAAGTCACTCCTCTTGGGTGCATTCTATAATTTATATGGAATGTACTCTGCCCTGTACTCCTGTTAGGAGAATCATTATATGCATATTCCACCTGTGCCAATATTGGATCCCACTGTTTAGAATGTTCGCCTGCAAGACTTCTCAAAAGATTACCTAAGCTTCTAATCAGAACTTCAGTCTGTCCATCCATCTGAGGATGATAAGCAGAACTGAAACTCAATTTAGTTCCAAGCTTCTTCCATAATGTCCTCCAAAAATGTCCAACAAATCTAGTGTCTCTATCTTAAACAATGCTCTTAGATAACCCATGTAATCTTACAATCTTAAAAAACAAATTAGCAATATGATTAGCATCACTGGTTTTATAACATTGAATAAAAAGTGCAACTTTTGAAAATCTGTCAATTACTACATAAATTGAATCATTTCCTCTTTGAGCTTTTGGTAAACCCAAAACAAAGTCCATACTTACCATATCCCAAGGCCTATCTGAAATAGGTAATGGAACATACAAACCTATTTTCTAGCTCCTTCCTTTTGCATACTGTTAAGATTAGGTATGTTCTATGCTAGAGCAATTTATTTAAATTTTCACAGTTAGCAATCACATCAGCATTATGATAAACTGTAGATAGAACATAAATATAAAATGCAGAAGACAAGCTAAGACAAGAGGACACAAGATGTGGTGCGAGCCAGGAACAAACCCCACAATGTGTGGGGAAACCCTTTGATCAAATCTTCTTTTATCTTCAAAGTTCAGCAGAGAAAGAGAGAGAGAGTATATTTACAGCAGAAGTCAACACTTGACTTATCTAGATCTAGCATAGATCATTTCGTATAATGATGAGCTCAGTTGAAGACATTCTGCTTCAACTGATTCTCAAGGTGACTCCTTCACCTATCATCATGCTGCATCTCGTCCATTTGCTGCACCTTACTGTGTACTACACCATGTTGCACTAATCATGATTATTATCATGCTGCCCATGTCCATGATCTTATCATGCTACCCTTCATGTCCATGATCTCATCCATCATCATCATCAAGCTGCTCATGATTACATTCATCATGATGTTGTTCATGCTCCCTGCATCATCGTGCTTCCCATGCACATCATACATCATGCTGCTTATATATCATGCTGCCCAGATGTTGCCCATATAACAATTTATATGTTTTCAACTGCGAGTATATATGTCCATTTTGTCAACTACATACATTTGCTGCGTATGACAATTTATATGCATTCTGGACCAGCGTATATATTACTATCCAGCGTTTATGTTATAGCCCAATGATCAGCATTTACATTCATCATAAATATGACTACGTTCATAATGACTATGACCCGTATATCTCTGCGTTCCATATAATTGCGTCCATATTGAATGTGACCCGTATCTCTGCATTCTATTCATCATAATTATAACACTGCATATTTTATATATCAGCGGGTTCTATGACTAGGTTCCTAACTGGGGCTCTTGACAGCGGTTACACATGAACAGTGTGCATATCAGGCCGTAGTTTCAAGCTTTGACTGTGGCTCTTGATTGTAGTCATAGTGTGTCAAGATATTTCAGGAAACCATGACTGCGTGTGCAATCAGCTACCTTTTATGACTGCGTTGGATAAGGTGTCCAGGCTATGCGTATTACATCATATGGAAACCTGCGTGAACAGTTCTCCTTTTTGTCTGCGTATATATATATATATCTATATATATTATATATAATATAATATATATATATATATATATATATATATATATATTGCTGTGTCGTGGATTGCGTGTTATGATTGTGGCTCTTCAAGAGCAGATTCCCACGTTGATTGTGGCTTAGGGTATTTGCTGTGGTTCCATATATAGACTGCGTACATATGTTTCCATGTATAACCATGCTATCAGATTCATTGTGTGTATATATATGATTCCAGGAGCAGAACAACGTATGAGAAGACTTGTGAACAACGTACAAGAAGTCAACGTGTGAGATAGCTTCACTGTGATCCACTGCGTTGAGATGCCTTTATGACTACGCCTGGGTCTCCATAATTGCGTACAAGGTCTCTGTGTGCATCCTCATAAGCATGCAGCTACGGCTAGGCCATTACAGCAATTAGGGCATCATCTAGGCCAACATATTCTTTTGGTTTTCTCCTTCTCCAAAAACCCAAGACATGGAGAGGAGATCACCTCAAGAATGTGTATAAATGATATCAAATCCTCATCTATTTATACCAAAACGAGGATGATGAATAGACACATCGATTTGGGCTTCTAGAGCCTACATAAGAGCTGGTCGGCTTGATAATAATTACATAAACAAAACAAATTCATATCTCCATAAATACTTATCGGAATCGGATAATCTTTGGATCAATCCTACACCTCTCGACGAGAGGGATCCAATAAAAATATCAGCTACCATAAATAAGCCGAAGCACATGGAGTTTGGCCCTAGTTGCCAATTTAACACATACTGATAGACTTTGCAATTTTTCACACACTTTTCCACTTCAGCCCTCATCTTTGGCCAAAAATAAAACCTGCTCAATTGTTCATAAGTCTTGTCTGCACCAAAATGCCCTCCAAGTCCTCCACTATGTTTCTCCTTGATCAAATTCTCCCTCATGGAACAGCTTGGTATGCACAGTTGATTCCTTTTAAACAATAATCCCTCTTGCAGGAAATAATTCAGCCACTTGCTTCTATATAGCAAAACAAGATTCTTACCAGCTTCAAATGCCTCTTTAAAATCTTGAACTTTCTCATATAAGAAAATCAAAACCCAACACTTGAAATTGACTTTCTTGAGTTAAAATGTTTTTCCTCCTCAAGGCATCTACTACTTTGTTTGACTAACCAATTAGATGTTTTAATACAAATTAAAACTTTGCAAGTATCCTACCCATTTCGCATGCTTCTGGTTAAGCTTTGGCTGCTTCATAATGTACTGTAATGCATGGTTATTCGAACACAGTATGAACTCTTTGGACATCAAGTAATGCCTCCACTTCTTCAAAGAGTGTACTACTGCATAAAACTCTTTGTCATAAGAAGAATATTTCTTCTTTGTCTCATTTAGCTTTCGCTAAAATAAGCTACAGGCCTGTCCTCTTGACTCAAAACAGCTCAAGTGGCTTCTCCACTAGCATCACACTTCACTTGAAAAGGTTTATTAAAATCAGGAAAAATTAAAATAGGTTTCTCAGTAATCCTTCTTTTCAACAGCTAGAAGTTCTTTTCTACTTCAGCAGTCCATCTAAATCGTTGTCTGTCTTTCTTTATTGTGTAACAATTGAAGCATTGATCTTACTAAAATTTCTTATAAATTTCCTGTAAAAACTAGCAAGTCCATGAAAGCTTCTTACCTCAAAGACACGAAGGCCACTCCATGATAGCCTCGATCTTCTCTAGATCCATTTTTAATCCTTCAACAAAAGCAACAAAACCCAAATACACCAACTCCTCCTTCATGAATGAACATTTCTTTAAATTTAACAGTTATTTCTCTTGTTGTAGCCTATGCAAGACATAATGCAGATGTCTCACATGCTCCTCCCTAGATCTGTTGTATACTAATATATCGTCCAAATATACTATTACAAACTTACCGATAAATTCCTTTAAAACTTCATTCATAAGTCCCATAATGTACTAGGTGCATTTGACAATCCAAAAGGCATTACCATCCACTCAAATAATCCTTCATTGGTTTTGATAGCAGTTTTCCACTCATCTCCCTCTCTAATTCTGATTTGATGATAACCACTTTTTAAATCTAACTTTGTAAAATATCTAGCTCCACTCAAACAATCCATCAAATCTTCAATTCTAGGTAAAGGAAATCTGTACTTGATTGTTATCTTATTGATTGCTCTCAAATCAGTGCACATTCTCCAACCTCCATCTTTCTTTGGGCTCAACACTATTGGCACTACGCAAGGACTCAAGCTCTCTCTAACCAGTCCCTTGTTTAACAATTCCTGAACCCGTTCCCTGATCTCTTCATTCTCTGTGGGAGTCATCCTGTAAGCTGCTTTATTAGGTAGATTTGCTCCTGGAATCAAATCTATGTGATGACCGATTTTTCTAATGGGTGGTAACTCATCAGGCAAATCATCTACAGTGATGTCACAATATTTATCCAGCATCTCTTGAATTTCAATTGGTAAATCAGAAACTTTTGTGGAAGTAAATATTATCTTGGGTTTGCAAACCAATGCATAACTTACCTCATCTTCCTCTATCTGCTGCAAGTACTCCTTTCCACTTAGCAAAAGGGTTTTTGAATCAGGGTTCTTTGATGTATCCTCTTCCTCAAGTGGCAACAATGTATGATTGACACCATCTTTGCTGAATTTGTATGTATTATTCTTTCCATCGTGCATAGTTGCCCTGTCATACTGCCATGGACTACCCAATAGTGTATGACACATCCATAGGCATCACATCGCACAAGATTTTGTCTCTGTATTTTCCCAATTGCAACTCCACTTCACACTGTTCATTTACTATCAACTGATATCCCTTTTGAAGCCATGACACTTTATAAGGTGTTACATGTTTCTTTGTTTTCAACTTCAACTTCTCCACCACTTCTGTGGAGACCGGGTTGTTTTACTACCACCATCTATTATCATTTGACAACAATTCCCTTGAACTTTGCACACAGTCCTGAACAAGGTTTTCCTTTGTGCTGGTTCAACAATTTCCTTAGCTGGTTTCAAAAACACTCCATTGACTACCAAAGATTCCCTTTTCTCTGGTACATTCTCTTCATCAATTACCTTTGTTGCTTCCTCTTCAATTTTTGCAACAATTGCATTCCTCTGATTCGTTCCCACATTTTTTGGGCACTCATAGGCTTTGTGTCCCTATTTGTTACATCTGTAACATCTCACTTCTCTTCCTCTGCCTCTACGTACTCTTCCTCTAGAAAAACCCCCTCTGCCATTTGCATCTCCTCCTGTGGGTGCAAGCTGACTTGAGCTACTACTAGCTCCATCTCCAAGTGTTGTAGATCTTCCTCTACCACCCTGTCTTCCCCTTCCTTGGAAAGTACCTCTATTCCTGGCAGACTGCTTCCTCAACAGTTTTTCTTCAACCTTTAGTACCATCTGATAAGCCTCTTCTACTGTTTTAGGAGAGTACACTTATCTAATCTTGAAAGTCCATTCTAAGACCATTCACATATCTAGCAACCTTCTCATTTGTATCTTGAATTTGTCCTACTCTTATGCTTACTTTATAGAATTCCTCTGTGTACTCTTTTACTGTCATAGACCTCTGTCTAAGATTCTACATCTGTCTAAATAATGTGTGCTGATAGTCACTTGGTAGAAACTTACCTCTTAGTTTTGCCACCATCCTGTTCTAATTCTTAATTGGTTGTTTGCCAAGTCTTCTCCTTTCCCCCTGTACTCCATCCCACCAAAGTGTTGCATGTCCTCTCAGTTTCATGACAACAAACTTTCTCTTTTTCCCTTCATTTGTTTCTTCATAATTGAAAAATTTCTCCATATCATTTATCCAATCAATCAATTCCTCAGGGCTTAAGCTTCCTGTGTAGATCGAGACTTCTAATCTATGCTTGGATGTTGATATCAATACAGACTTAAAAAATCTCATTTCAAGAGTTACCTCTACAAGTTCTTCATCTTCTGCAGCTCCAGCTTCAGGTTCACTAACATCTCCAGCGTCTGCATCTCTTCCCATATCCACAGCATCCAATCCGGCTTGCATCTGTTGCACAGCTTCTAACACTTCAGCATTTGCAACTAGTCGTCCTCTTCTTCAACCACCACCTCTTCCTCCAACTCTGAAAGCCATGTTGGATTTCTTCTTTTGCTCCTTGAGATCTTGCTCACTGTCAATAATCTACTCTGATACCACAAAAGGTGCCCTAGGTGCAGGCGTGATTGATAACCGTTCAAAACCCAATACGGTTTCCTCTAATTCAAGCGGAATCCCTTCATCAATCGCAGGTGGAGTATCAATCATCTATTGTAAAGACTGTCTGTTCTTTTAGTTTAGCAGGGTCGCCAAATATCGCCCCCAACCATAGCGATTCCACTATACACTATATCATTTCATATCGCACCCACCAGCGAATATCAAACCTTTAAACGATGCGATGCAACCTCCATAGTTCGATCAAGTCCCTAACCCGACGGTCAGCTCCTCGCCCGATCAATAAAGTTGCTTAGCGTTCCTCCATCGTTGATCAAACCTCCAATTGATCTGACGACCAATAGCGATTTCGAGCGCGCAAACTAAAAAAGGGGGTCCGATCTCTCACTCAACACCTATTCACTTTTTAAACCCAAAATGCGTTAGATAATGAGGCCCGGGTGTTCTATGGCTTGTGGAATTACACTAGCACACAAGTTAATTAAAGAAATAAGTGGTGTAGGATGACTATGGTAAGTCGCTATTGCCTTATGGACCCGATAAGGTTATAAGCCACCGTTTATAGAATTTCAGGTCAGGATTTCGGATCTGGTTCTGTGTTATGTGTTGATTTCCAATAGAAATTGGATTTATGCTTGCGATACTTAATCAATGTATAAATTGAAAACACAGGCCAACGTCGATATCAATTAACATTAAATCTCTGTTTGCGGACTTCCATTAATACATTGGATGAAAACCAGGCCAATCGTGTTGTTAACAAAGACTTATGGAAACAAAAAAGCGAAATATGCCAAGTCTGACAAAACTCTGAAATTTGAAGACAAACTGTATTTAAACAGTGCATAGCAAGATTTTGGAGGTCGTAGTCCCTCCGGGATTGACCAATACACAGAGATATATTTTTTCTTTCCTTAATCAAAACAATACAAATCAAATCGGTCAAAATCCACTTGACATCATTCGAAACTTTCCTTAATACAACTCCACTCTAACTATTAGATCCTCAAATAATGGATCAAATCTGCCTATTTTAAACAAAAATCAAATCTGAGCAATATCCTCCTCAAGGCTTTCAACTAAATCAAAACTATTCTAATTAATTACAAAATCATTCAATCCTAAATTCTAGTTTAAAATCCTATCTAGAACACTGGTAAATTGATGGCTAAAGGACCCCACTCCTTTGCTTGTAGATTTTTTTGTATTTTTGGAATAAGTTTGAAGCCTTTTTCCTCCAAGCCTCATGCTATTGCATCAATAGACCCTCTCTAGTGGTTAACACAGTGACTTTGCTGTCGTCAAAGCCACGGCCTCTATAGTGTCGAAGGCACCAGGTGGTTAGATTTCAAGGGCAGGTATCGTTAACCAAGTCTTTGCTTGCATCGCCTTGACTTCTCTCTACAACCTACTTTATAGGCTAGCCTCAAAACAACTGAGGATTAAGGAATACACCCAGTGACGCATTTAATTAAAATAAACCAAGACTTTGCATCTCACCTAGATTGTAGGACGTGCATCTCATATAGGAGAGCAAAGCATATCTTAAGCAACGATTGTTCATCTGAACATTTGGTACTTAATCGATATAAAGCAAGTAATTGACTCCATAAGGCATTGGTCTCACATAATAATCTAATCTAGTCCTTGAACTTGCTAAATCAACCATGTGGCTAGGCCATTCAATCGTGTCTCCCGGACTCGTTAGTTGCCAACAAGCCTTGCATTATCACATTCCATAGGGACTACCCCCCATTGCCTGTTGTTGAGAGAACCAGAACGAAGAGGGCAAGGATCAAAGTGACAGACCTTGCCCTGAGTCGTTGCCACATTGTGCTTGTACAATTTGAGCAACAAAAGATCCCAATCCCTAATAGGGGAGGGGGGGCTTTTGTAAGAATTTACAGGGTAAGTTCCTCAGACAGAACACCAAAAGGACACCGCTCACAAACAGATCACAGATCAATACACCAGTATTTTGACGTGGTTAAAACCCTCAAAGAGGGAAACAGTCCACGGCCTGCGCCAACGTGGCTACTACAGGCAATTTATTAACAAAAGAATGAAAATTTACATAAGCTTCTCTCATGCACGGTTAACCTACAAATGACCCTCCATGCGCTTTAAATAGAATTCATGGACCAATCGGGTGTCAAGCCACGGATCAAGTGTCGTTAATACCGAGGAGAGAATGAACCGTCGGATCACTACATATCGTGACCGTCGGATTGTAAGTTACAAAATGTACAACGGTAAAGAAACACACTTTACCTAACTCTATACCTAACTCTATAAGTTGAACTTACTATTTCCTATGTGTCGGAATATCCTAACTCCCCCCTTAAGAACAACTTGGGATAGGATTGAAGGATTTACAAATATGACACAATAGGAGAAGGAAGGAGGCACTAGAGCCTATCCCCCCTTAGTGACAACTTCCTGAACTCCAAGCATATATCGAACTTTAGTGAACTTCGCCTCTGTGAGAGCCTTTGTGAAGATGTCTGCAACCTGATCATCTGTTGAACAATATTGCACTTCAAGAACATGGTCATGAATGAGCTTTCTGATGAAGTGCATGTGAAGTTCAATGTGTTTGCTGCGCTGATGCTGAACTGGATCTTTGCAAAGCTGAATGCCACTTTGATTATCACACCAAAGTGTAGTCGGATGCTGCTGCTCAAAGCCAAATTCTTATAGGATCTGACGAAGCCACAAGGCTTCCTTACTAGCTTCCACGGCACCACGATACTCTGCTTCTGCTGACGAAAGAGAAATGGCATCCTGTTTCTTACAAGCCCATGTAATAGGTCCTGAACCAAGAGTGAAGACATAACCGGCAGTAGACTTCCGATCATCAGGGTCACCAGCCCAATCAGAATCAGTGAAACCAACTAATAGAAGAGCTGCTTTGGCACTGTAATGAATCCCAAACTGTACTGTACCTCGAACATAACGAAGTATTCTTTTAGCTGCTTTCCAATGACTTTCACGGGGGTTTTGCATAAAAGGAGCAACAAGGCCAACAACAAAGGAAAGGTCAGGACGAGTATGGGTTAAATACAAGAGTTTTCCTACAAGTTGACGGTATAAGGTAGCATCAACTTCAGGAGAAGTACAAGAGACTGAAAGTTTGACTCCAGACTGGAAGGGAGAAGGAGCTGGCTTACAATCTTCCATGTGAAAATGACGAAGAATATCACAAGCATACTTGGACTGGGAAAGGGAAATACCCTCTTTGGATTGCAAGACTTGAAGACCGAGAAAATAGTGTAAGTGTCCTAAGTCTGTCATTTCAAATTTCTTTTTAAGGCTGGACTTCACATGGTTTATAAGGGTGGGATCACTACCAGTAAGAATAAGATCATCAACATAAAGAACAAGGATGATAAGAGAGTTTCCCACTTTCTTGGTGTAGACAGTATTGTCAGAATAACACCTAGAAAAGCCAGATTCTAAAAGAAAGCTATCCATTTTGGCATACCAAGCCGAAGGAGCTTGCTTGAGACCATAAAGAGATTTCTTAAGTCGACATACAAGGCTGGAGTCTGTTTGGATGAAGCCAATGGGTTGTTCCATATAGATTTCTTCATGCAAGTCCCCATGCAAGGAGGCAGATTTAACATCCATCTGATGGACTTCCCATTTTAAAGAGGCAGCAAGGGAAAGAACAAGGCGGATAGAGTTCATTTTGGCAATAGGGGAGAAGGTTTCAGTGTAGTCAATGCCTTCAACCTGTGAAAAGCCCTTAGCAACAAGACGAGCTTTATGTTTATCAACTTTCCCATCTGGTCCATACTTGGTTCTGTAAACCCATTTTCATCTAACAAGTTTGCGTCCCTTTGGTAGAGGAACAAGATCCCATGTATCATTTGCCAACAATGAATGATATTCTTCATTCATAGCTGCTTCCCAATGTGGATGGCCTGAAGCTTCTGCAAAAGTGTCAGGATCATGATTTACTGGAGCTTGAGCCAGTAAAGAAGAGGCTCTTTCAAACTGAGAACGTGTACGTAGCTGATCTGTAGGATCACCGGCAAGATCACCTGCTGCATCCCGAGTAGCACGGACCCATCTTGGAAGTTGAGGATCCTGAGAAGGGGGGGGAGGATTGTCATCCTCACTTTCATCATCTGAAGAAGAAATGTTTTCAAAAGTAGAAGAGATAGGAAGAGGTGGCACATCCGCCGGACTAGGCTCGCAGGCCGATTTATTTTCATCAAATTTTACATCTCTTCTAATGATAACATTTTTGGACTTAAATGGAATAAGTCTATAAACTTTTACATCTTCAGAATATCCAACAAAAGTACATTTCTCACTCTTAGGTTCTAAAGCTTTATGCTTTTCATCTGGAATATGGGCCCATGCTTCACTTCCAAAAACACGAAAGTGACTTATATCTGGTTTAATGGAACTCCAAGCTTCTTCTGAGTGATATTCTTTAGAACCTTAGTAGGAGTGCGATTTATTATATAATTTGCACAATTAATTGCTTCGGCCCAAAAACTAAGACTGAGTCCTTTAGATTGCAGCATACAATTAGCCATTTCCTTTAAGGTGCGATTTTTTCCTTTCAGCTACACCATTTTGTTGTGGAGTGTATGGAACAGTATGTTGCATTTGAATTCCATTTTCGGTGCAAAAGTTGATGAATGTGTTTTTAACATATTCTCCACCATTATCAGTTCTTAGCTTAAGAATTTGATGTCCAGATTGTTTTTCAACAAAGGCTTTGAAGGCCAAAAATGTGTTAAATACTTCGCTCTTGAGTTTTAAGAAGTATACCCAAGTGCGCCTGGAGAAATCATCAATGAAAGTTAAGAAATACTTGCAGCCAGAGAATGAAGCAACAGGAAGTGGACCACATAAATCACTGTGCACAAGCTATAAAGGGGCTGAGGCGTGCCAAGAGGCACGTTTTTCAAAACTGTCCCGATGATGTTTTCCGAGTACACATCCGGAACAAACACCATCTCTGCAAGATACCATAGGAAGACCTGTCACCATATTTTCTTTACATAGATGCTGAGGGAGCGATAGTTTAAGTGACCAAATCGCTCATGCCAAAGTTTGCTCACTTCATCATTATGAGCAACAAATACTGAGGGAAGATTTAATGACCAAAGTTGTGAAACTTATACAACCTTGTGGAATCATCAGCAATGCTAGTGGCTAAAATCTGTCTAGGATCCTTTAGGTCCTTAATTACAACATCATGAGGTGAAAATTCAACAATTTTACCTTCACCTGAATTAGTTATCTGATATACAGATAGAAGGTTGCTGGATAAGGTTGGAACACATAATACATCATTACACTGACCATTGTCTAGATGAACAGTTCCAGTCCCTACAACATTAAGAGATCTATCATCACCAACATATATATTTTTGGTGTTACAATCATGTAAAGAAGAAAACATGGCTTTGTTTTTGGCCATGTGATAAGAGGCTCCAGAATCAATGAGCCACTTATGAGAATGAGAAGAAGAAGATACATTTAAGGCATAACCAGACTGAGATGATTGACAATGACATGCAGAAAGTGCCATTCCTGAAGATGAAGTTGAAGTTGAAGTAGAAGAATGCT
>APFE031129023.1:182629-230120 GCA_000404065.3 Pinus taeda
TCAGAAACAGTAGATCTAGGAAACGACAGCCGCATGCAGTTCTACTGGCTTCAGATTTGGATCACCAACGGACGCGGCCCTCAAATAGCTCTGATACCATGTAGGAATTTACAGGTAAGTTCCTCAGACAGAACACCAAAAGGACACCGCTCACAAATAGATCACAGATCAATACACCAGTATTTTGACGTGGTTAAAACCCTCAGAGAGGAAACAGTCCACGGCCTGCGCCAACGTGGCTACTACAGGCAATTTATTAATAAAAGAATGAAAATTTACATAAGCTTCTCTCATGCAGGGTTAACCTACAAATGACCCTCCATGCGCTTTAAATAGAATTCATGGACCAATCGGGTGTCAAGCCACGGATCAAGTGTCGTAATACCGAGGAGAGAATGAACCGTCGGATCACTACATATCGTGACCGTCGGATTGTAAGTTACAAAATGTACAACGGTAAAGAAACACACTTTACCTAACTCTATACTAGACCAAGTTGAACTTAACTATTTCCTATGTGTCGGAATATCCTAACAGCTTTCCCACCAATAGTGTTGCCTTATCCTTTTGTTCATCACTTCAAGTCTTCCATGATTGATTCCCTCACCCCTTTTCAAATGATCTCGAGTGACCACGAGCTCTTCCCCCTTCTAAATATGGTGTCAAGGAAAAACCCCTCATTGACTATACTTTATCTCCTTTAACACACCCTCAAGATCATGATCAATTTATAATCCCCCCTTTTTGGTATGATCATCATGGGCAACCTACTTGTGTTTTTCCATCTCATTAGTATCCCTTGCCTACTAATCATAATACTATAGAGGCCATAAAATATGACATAAATGATAAGGACCATAATGGAAATAATATGCCCGAGGTTGCCATCTATCAAAAGTTTATGAGCCTAACAATTGACATCTCTATATTTTGGCTTAAGAGAGGATCTCATGGACTAGATTACATCATTTTCTTTCCTCTTCTCATGTGATCATCCATGTGTTGGCATTCTATTTTCCTCCCTCCAACTAGCCTTATTATCCATGTGATTCTGCCCACATTCACTTTGGGATTTGCTACATGAGTAATCATATAGGCCGACACATTTATATTGATTTGATGATATGTTGGTTGCCCTGGCTTTATGATTACACTTAATATTAGTTTTGTACCATATGAGTGTTACGGTAGGATGCATCACATAACAATTTTTGCATTAGAATTAACTTCATATGATATTTCTCATGGTAGATAGATGCATATTTGCATATTTTATTTTTTGTTGATTTTATGGCCTAACATATAGCATGTGTGATCATGAGACGCTGCGAAAGCATGCTGCCTTGTGTTTTTCATCAATTATATGTGTAGGAAACAAGTCTAAGATAACCAAAAGATTGTTGGAGTTCTACTGACCTCCCATTCGAGTAGCTACACCCACTTCTTCAAGAGACCACGTCCCAGTTGGAGCCAGATGTTACCCACCATTTTGTGGGTGATATCCCTACGAGATTTTTTTTTTCTCCAAGATGGTCCTTAGTCAGCAACCCCTTCGAGCCACCAACTAGCTCATTGTGCCATTTCTCTGCCACCTGAGCTAGCCATGTGGTCCCTCGCCCATCTTCCATGATCGTACATTTGAAGGTGGGCCTCTCAAACCTAAAGGTATGCCTTGTCAATTGATAATTGAGTATTGTAGTTTGCTTATCATGGACACTTCTAGGCATGTATTAATGGGGGGGTTCAGCGGGAAGAATGGGCTAGGTTTGTCATCCTGTGCCCAAGGTGCCCTATGTCACCCTTCTAAGGGTACAAAGGGGTGACATGGCACCAATATGCTCAAGCTTTGGGGCCTACTAGTGATGCACAAATCCTCCCCTGTCATCTCAAGGATAACCACTATCACTCAAGCTCTAGAACAAGCAACACCCATTAAACAATATTAATCTCATCCTCGGAGCGTCCTATGTCCATTTGGGCACATGATCAACAAATCCAACACTAAGCCACCGTGGCTCACTATTTCAGCGTCTAGGGATACTCAAGTGAGTCAAGTACTGTGTGGAACCATCTCATAGACCAATGCTCCCCTTTGGAGGGGAAATCTTGCACCATCAAGGTCAGAACTACTCACTAGAATGGATAAAAAAACCTTTGTAGTGCTACTTTATTAGCTTTGAAGAGGCCTCCACAGCTGTGATAATACCACCTAACAAAACCCTCTCAAGATCAAGTGAAATTAACAATCATTAGGGACAATAGCCATAAATGCATCATAATGGGTCATACCTAATGTTAGGGGAACAAGAATACTTCATACAAAGGTCATCTTCAAATGTCTAGCTAGATCAAGTCATGTAAACAAGTTACCTCCCTTATTTTAGGGATAGTAAGGTCAACAATATTATTAGGTGTTCTTCGCCCCCAAGAAGTGACATGCCCCATGTTAGCCCATCAAACAAACATATCCAATCAAACTTCTTTATCATTTCTATCACTTCATTCACCAATAAATCAATTCCACCTCCTAGCATGTTATGTCGCAAATTCTTGTAGGATTGATCTTTTTTCTAAGCATCGTATAGAATCTACATCTCTCTTTCATTATGTTTCTGTGGGATTCGAGGACACAACGATGAATAAGAGAGATGTGCTTTCATGATGGCTAGTGGGTACCACTTTCTATTGGATGAGTTGAAGATTAGAAATAGCAAACTTTTCTACTAATTTTTACACAATTGTCACCATTAAGCTACCCCGAATGTGACATAGCAAAAGAAAACATCCTCCCCCTAACCATGAATGAATTTTTAGTTATGTTTTATAGATGATGCTATCATAAACATATTTATGGAACACAACTTGCGTTAGCTATTCCATTCAATTAATACCATTTAAAATTCAGCCCTTAACACCAATGTCCCCTCACACCACCAACCCATGAAACCAAAACCACTTGGGTGTCATTCCAAAATGGAATGCTTAAACATATCTAGGACAATACAGGAATAGCAAAACATTCCCAAGGAAGTTAGGAATGTCCCCAGGTCTCAGGGAATGTCCTTAAGAATGAGGAAATTCCCTGCCATAGTCATGCCTCCTAGATATCTATCCTGACTGCAATATAGGTTTCCAAAAACGTGGATTACAACTCACAGTTTTAGGTTACAACTTCATTTCCATCCACTATTTCATTGCAGGTAAGAGGTCTGCACTCCATGCAAAAGCAGGTTTCAAGATCTTCATTGTCGTAATTGGGGGTTGGGAAGCTTTACCTCTTGCAATAATTATGTTATTAAAAAGTTACTGCTCTCACAACAAAGAAATGCAAGGACCTCCCTATTTGCAAATAGGGTTGCATCTCAAGCAACAATTATGTGACAAGGTCTGTCTTCATTTTCCCCAAAATTGGTTGTAGTTAAGCTGCATTAATTCCACACAACAGTAGGTTACAAGATCTTCATTATTCTTAACTAGGCATTGGAGATTATGTGAGATCACAACAATTATGTGAGATTACAAACCTGCACTTCACAAAAGAGAAAGGAAATGAATTAACTATCCATGGTGAGTTCAAGGATATCTCTCCTGCAATAATTAGATGTGCTTGTGGAGTCCTTTCTCCTTGCAGTTAAGCATTGCATGGCTATCCCTACTCACAATCGGGGTTGTGAGATCACTCTTTCCCACAACATAGAAAACAATCTTCCATTATAAGCTCTTCCTTTTATTTACAGAAACTAAGATTCGAAACTTTTCAAAATTAAAGGAAAAATGAAGAGATTTGTTCAATTTCATTGTTAATCTCTGATCTAGCAAAATAACTCCTCTGATCTAGTGGTTGAAATATTAAGATCCTAAACTAGTGGCCTCTATACCAAAAAAGTCATTTGTCAAGCCTACGGACAAGAATCAAACATCTTAAAGTCAAGCCACTGCCATGTTGTGTACTAAAGAAGATGATGCAAAATAAGTACTTACATGAAAAATATTTTCTAGCCAACAACATTCAAAAATTAGCTCTTATGAAATGACACAAAAAACCAATAGGATTTCATCTAGACCATTGAGTATCTGTATCAGCAGTTACCTATTTCCACATTCAATAACACCTTTTCTCCTCAGCATGCCTCCATCCAATGAGATAGCGCCGTCTCTTATATAAGATATGGCTTGATTCATGTGCTTTCTTGTTTTGTAGACTTGCAGATATGAGAACAGATTAAAAAATAATGTTCCTCTCAATTCAATCCCTGACGAAGTTGAAGGGTATAGCTCCTCGTGATCCAACTTTATCATATTTACAGCATATCCCATATATCCTTCAGGGAGGATTCCATCTGATGATTTTGGATCCTCCATAATCAGTCTCTTTTGTGGATCACCAACATTGAATCCCCCCTCATAAGACCTGCATTCAACCATCAGACAATCATATTTGCATGTGCATAATGTTAAGTGTACTCGGAATATTGTGGCAGATTGTATACAAAGTTTACTCAATAAAATTCAAAGGGAAATTCTCCATAATGTATTTTATATGGAAATGTTACTATCATAAATGTATAACCTGCCCATTTAGCATTATTTTCAATGCAATAATTCTCCCTTTATTCCCAACATTCTGTCTTTTCATTTCAATTTGAGTGTATTTTGATAATCAATACGTGAATCTTCCTTTACCTTAAGTCCTCAAGGCAAATCACACGGAACCTTCCATTAATTTTTGCTTTTTGGGCACTTGCTAGCCCATGAAGACCTCTATCTTTCTTTATGCTATAATAGGGATCATCATCATACACTTCAAGTGCTTCAACCCCTACATGAGACTTGCAGACAATCGCGAGCATATTCTCCTTTCCCAAATACTCAGATAGTGCCCTGCCAAATGAAAGTGTACACAAAATAAAAACTAGAAAATGTTAAGACCATCTGCTTTCCTATAAGATAGGAATATCATGTAAAATCTTACCGACTGATGGCATCATCCTCTACTTTCCCTAACAAGGCAACAACTCCAACCACGTCATGTATGATAGGGAGTTTTCTTGATTGAACATCCACCCTACTTAAGTGAAGCCAGAGGGAAGCTGCAGTGATTCCCTGTCTTTTAATTTCTTCTAAAGTATCTTCAACACTGTGTGAATGTGCATTTGAATTTGCCTTCCCATCACTTTTTGAAGAAAAGGTACATTTGTTGAGCTCTCCTATATCACATAACCCAGATGCATATTGATATAGCTACAATACTCAGCAAAATAGTGAAATTTAGGAAGAAATGAAGCAATAAAGGAAGCTTTTAAGATGTTAGTATAAAAATATTGCAGAACTGTTCCCACTAGAATAGTAAACTGAGAAAAGTTAAAGAGAACCTACTTTCCAAATCACTCAGAGAACTATTCACTTCACTTAAATTGGTTTCTAATTTCCTCAGTTCATCCTCACGCCTTTTAACTTTGGTCCCAAGTTGCTTCAAATCATTCTCCCATTTCTGCATCAAAAACATAAAAATTAGTTGTTATTTCCACTGAGTTTTACTTTAGGGGCAGCTCGAAACCTTTCCTAACTTAGGCCACCACTCAAACTAAACTCCTCTAAAATGAATAAATAAAAGCTTTGTTGAACATCAAGTAATTACACCATTAGTCAAATAACACCCTCCAAACCAGCCTATAACAGTGATTGATGAAGATAAAGTCATTTAATTAATGATATTTTTTGGGCTGTTTGACCTGCATTGATCACAGGCCTGTTTGACCACAGGGTCAACTTCAGGTTGACCAAGTTTGACCACTGATTTCAGGACTGTTTTGGGCTGACTTTGAACACTTATAAAGGCTGAGTTTGACCGCCTTTGACCGAGCTTCAAAGAGGATGTTTTGCTGCTGCATTTACCATCTTTGACTTTCTGGTTGGAGCAAAATTGGACTGTTGTTGACTGCAGATTTAACAGGGCTGTTTTGAATGTGATTTGGCAAGTCAATTTCGACTTGTGTACTCTCTCTGCTGAATATTTGATATAATAATAAGAATAATTGATCAAAGGGTTTTCCTCGTCTTGGGGTTTTTCCCTGGCATTCGGAAAATCTGGTGTCCTCTTCTCTTGGCTTGTCTTCTGCAATTTATTATTCATGTTCTATCTACAGTTACTGTCAATCTGATTTATGGTTAATGTGATTGCTATTGGAAACTAAATTGGAAATTGTCATTGGGTTGCTAAAAAGACATTGAAGTAATTGTGCTAAGTATAGAACACACCAACGTTAACTAAAATCAACATGGTATTAGAACCCAAGTGAAGACAAAAACCCAGCATGAGAGAGAAAAGCAATCACCAAGAGAGATTTATTAGACAAGTTTCAATGGCTTCCACATCTTACTTCAAGGCTGAGGACAAGCTCAATGACAAATCTGACTATCATGCACTGAAGATGACTTTGGACCTGACTTTGGACGAGCATGAACTACTGGACTATGTGCAGGGAAAAGTGTTGGGGCCTCCTTCAAATGCACCTGCTGCTGTTAAGACGAAGTATAGAAAAGGTGAGGTCAAAGCAAAGAAAATTTTGGTCGACTCTATTCAAAAGCATTTGGTTGCCTATATTTCTCATTTGGGAACTTCTAATGAGATATATGATAAGCTGGATGGGATGTTCAAAGTGAGCAATGCAAATCAAATCCTCTCTCTCAAAAACAAGTTGAAGGATATCAAGATGGCTAAAGGGAAGTCTATTCAATCCTACTTCATGAGAATAACACAAATCAAGAATGACTTGCTATCTATTGCAGAAGTTATCTCTGACAAGGAGCTCTCGCTCATTGCTCTTAGAGGTCTTCCATGACCATGGGATGTATTTGTCACAACCATTCTCAATAATGATTAAATACTTGGTTTCGATGAATTATTGGCTAGAAGCACTCAAGAGGAGACTAGGACGATGGAAAGAGACAAGCCTTCAAATGGAAATGAACCTACTACCTTCTCAGCTCTTGCAAAGAGGAAGAATAATGTTGGTCCAAGGAGACAGGGTCAAGGATTCAAGAAGGGATTCAAAAAAGTAACAAAAGGAAGGTGCTACAAATGCAACAAGTTCAGCCACTACGCAGAGTGTCCTCACAACAAGAATTTTCCAAGAAATGACAACAATAGCAACAACAATAATTTCAAAGGCAATGGCAATGGCTTTTGCCCATTTGCTACTTATTTTTTTCTTGACTATCTTTTGCGTTTAGTGGTACAGTTTCCTATTAAATGTGGCCATTTATGCTTTTCAGTGTTTCTTTGAATTGCTTTAACCGTTGGGGCATCATTTTAGACCTAGTCCAAGGTGGGGGCAAGGGAGTAGGGAGGCTAGACCTATGTGGACCTAGGTGGGAGAAAAGATGAATGGGGGTATAGTGAGTGGAAAGGGAGTGATATGTGCAGCTAAAGGAGCGAGACCACGCACCCAAAATTGGGGTTTTCCAAGTAGTACCACCGTATAACCAAATGGTCAATAAAGAAGATCCCACAGGACTAAGATGCAAGGGTAACAACCCAAAAGAGATCAAGGGGACAGGAGAACAAACTACACCCGCTATTTCCGCCAAATCCCCCCATCAATCCATACATAGAAGTATCGATGATAAGTAAACCTAATACTCAGTTATCAAATGACAAGACATACCTTTAAATTCGAGAGGCCCACCTTGAAACATAAGATCAATACAAGTGAGTGAGGGACCACATTGCTCTCTCAAGTGGCAAAGAAATGGCACAACGAGCTAGTAGGAGGCATCAAGGGGCTGCTAGATGAAGCTCATCGTTGAGAAAAAATTCTCCTAGGGATATCACCCACAAGGTGGTAGGTAACGAGACCCTTCCTCACTTTCCCTTTACTTACAAGGGCTACATTTTCCTCTTCCTCTTTCTCAACCTTCAGTCCTCTGTTGTTGTTGCCACTATTACCTTCAACTAGATTGAACCTGATCTCTTGCATGAACTCACTCCAAAGGCGTTCCCAATCTTGTAGCTAATCTCGTCTAGTGATCCCCTAAAAAAAGGCCCTTCATTCTTTGGAAAACACATTTATAGCAACCCACACAAGTTCTTTGTCGTCAAGCTTCTCACCCACTATTTCTAAATCGTCATAGACATCCTGAATTCTGGTGAGATAGGGAGTCACACCTTCAACCTTCCACATTTGTGTCGTCCTTAGTGTCTCCTTCAGAATAATTTTCCGATTCTCAGATGGATCCTGGTAGAGGTTCATAATGGCAACCCACACGTCCTTTGTTGTTTCTTTTTCTACAATATGCAAGATTATATGATCTCGAACTCCATCAAAGACCATCCTCTTCATCTTCACCATCTCTTTCTTGAAGGTATCCAGTTGCCATGGATTTGTTGGTTTTGCCATGACATTTGTGATGAAATCCTTCAAGCCATGCTCATCTAATGGAAACTACATTCTGGCTTTCCAGACGCCAAAATTTGAGGCTCCATCAAGTCTATCCATATCTCTAAAATCCGATGGGACCATCACTGCGAAAACTCAGAAAAGCTGGAAAATAAATTGAAATCTCCTTTGTTTCATGTGGCCCTGCTTTTGCTACTCAAACTTCCTTAGGAAATGTGTAGATTTGCTATTACTTGCCTTTGAATGTCCTATCCGACACTCGCATTGTTTACTACTTCAACTAGGCAACTCCCTCTACCTTCTAGAAGTCCTCCTCCAGAAACTGGCACACATATTGCTACTCATGAAGCTCGCACTGGCTGAATAGCAAAACCGCTATGACCTACTACAAATAGAAATCTCAGATCTCCTCCTCAAAACTAGATCTAGAAACCATCTAAGAAATTCAGGAAATTTCTCTTTAGTGTGCTTCTTTCTTCCTGAGCCTGCACAGATCTGCTACCAAAACCTTTGCTGCAAAACTTTTGTGCCCAAATCTGCTCAACGATCTAACTGATTTGCTCACCAGAATCCTCTATCTAGCAAATCTGCTTCTTGCTAGAATTCTACTATGGGAAAATCAAGCTTTTCCTGCACCCTACCTCCGGTAATCGATTTTTGCCCAACAATCCGCACTGTTTTGCTGCCCTACGCAGTGTTGATTTGGGGTAGCATCAGATGTGCTCTGTGAAAATTCTATCACTGCAGCAACTGATTAACTTTTCCTACTTATTTCATCATAAGTTATTCATGAAATTACTTCAACAAACATTAAAATAAATATTGTTGCAGATATCACATCATAAAACAGAAACAAAATACGCACACATTGACACAATTATTTTGGACTAATGTCCCTGGGAAAAACCAACGTGGGAAAACTAGTGCAACAAGGGAGGATTTTATTATTCAACAATTTTCTTGTACAATAGGGTGCCAAACTGGCTTACCCACAGACAGACAAACTTCCAGCACTTTCCTAAACCCAGCGTAGGCCCTACTGACCTCTATTATAGCCTAAAACCCTCTGCATGAGCATAATGAGGCTCTACGTAGCCTCTCTGGGCTTTTGCGTCACTCCTGCAGCCTCTGCATCAATGACATAGGGCCTTTTGGCTCTGCGCAGTCTCTTTTACCTATCTGTGGCTTCCTCTGGCTCTGCGTCTGCCTCTTCTACATTGATCTCCCATCTCTCTGTTCCATACTTACTACCTCCTAACTGCTCTCTAGACCACTAGTTCACTTTCTCAGCATGCCCCACTCCAGAAATTGAACTGACTAGTCTCTCTCAGTGTGTTCTCCAAGTGCCCCTCAAGCCTCCTCTTACACTTTTTCTGTTGACATCTCAACAGTCGAGATTAAGTCCCTAATCAACGGCTAAGATTAGATCTGGTTTGATCCATGTCTTTTGGACCATTCTAACACAAATTCATATTAATACACATTAATATTTTATTTTCACTAAGTTTAGACTTAGGGACTCCATTAAAAATATTAATTATTTTAATATCTCCTGATCTATTTAGAATTTGCCCAAAACCTTTCTGGGTATTGGAGACCCCATGTGCGCCAACCTCTCCACCAAACTTCGTGGCTAGAGCATATCTGATGCTACCCCAAATCAACACTCCCTCTTAGCAAGGACTGTGCTCTAGCAATACTCCTCACTGAGTATTACTATGATCATCCGGCATCGGTACCTATGTTGATGCTAGGCATCCTCGCCCAACATCCTCTGCACTACTGCCAAGGATCATGTGGTCCAACATATTGCCAAGGAGAACAAGGCAAATGAAATGTGGCAAGCCCTAAAGAAATTGTACCAACATACTTCCATGCAAAGGAAGATGTTACTTGAGAATCAGTTGTGGTCATACCAGATGCAGGAGGAGGAGCAGATAGATCACTTCCTCAGTCGATTGAAGGAGATCCAGGACTAACTGACTTCCATAGGGGGCACGCAATCTCCGAGGAGTGAGAGACATTTGTCCAGAGCAAACTGGGTAGGGCGGATCTTCCAGATTGGGAAGAATTGTGGGCAGCTCTTCGCCAAGAGGAGATCAAGCAGTTGAGCAAGACGGGAAGTAGCAGCAAAGGAGTTTGGATCAAGAAGGATGAGGAAGAGGATGCAGCTCTAGCATCTGCGGGAAAGTAGGAGAAAAGGAAGAAGAAGGACCTCTCCAAGGTCAAGTGCTTCCACTGTGGGGAACCAGGTCTTTATGCGAACCAGTGTTCGAGGAAGAAAAACAAGGGAGAGGCGTCTGACTCTAAGGCAGTCACAGTGAAGGCAGAGAAGGAAGTCAAGGAGGATGACAATTGTGCCATGAGTGCTCATGTACCCCTAGAGAAGAGGTGGGGAGATGTCAAGTTGTATTCAGGAAGACTACAAGCATTGAGGGGCAGGATCCTTGAGGTACCCAAACTCTTGGATTATACCTTCCTACGAGAGCCCCAAAGAGAGAAGCAAGATTAGCAATGGCAGTAGAGATGGTTGTGGATGAAGTGACGGAGAGTGCTACAGTGCAGGAGTCCCCGGGAAGCGTGAGGCTAGCAGGCTGCAACAGTGCGAGAGGCACGGAGAGTGTTGCAACGGTGCAGGATGGCACAGAGAGGTTTGCATCAGTGCGAGATGCAGGGAGTTGTTGCAGTAGCGTAGAGGTCAATAAAGGGAGCACTTGTTAGTGGCAAAGAGAGCTTCAGCATCGAGCAGTGCAGGAGTCCTCGGGAAGCGTGAGGCTAGCAGGCTGCAACAGTGCGAGAGGCACGGAGAGTGTTGCAACGGTGTAGGATTGCACAGAGAGGTTTGCAATGGTGCGAGATGCAGGGAGTTGTTGCAGTAGCGTAGAGGTCAGTAAAGGGAGCACTTGTTAGCGGCAAAGAGAGATTCAGCATCGAGAGTGTTCCTAGCCTAATAGGGATGTCAGAAGTTGGGTGGATCAATTACTTACTTCTCAGTAACTAAGTGTAGTGCAGTAGCACGATGCAGCATGATAAGAGGGGGATGCAGTGCAAATGCAGTGTTTGGAGGATGGACCAACATCAACATGGATGCAAAGGGAGTTTTCATACGAATGCAGCAATGGCAGTGGCAGGGCCATGGGCAACAGTACAAGATGTAGCAGTGCACAGAATGTTAGGCAGGGAGGCCTAGCATCAGCACAGGTACTGGTGTCGTCTAATCAGAGTCCTCAATAAGAGCGAGTGTTGATTTGGGGTGGCATCAGATGTGCTCTAGTCATGAAAATTGGTGGAGAGGCTAAAGCACATGAGATCTCCAAGAAACAGAAATGGTTTGGGCAGATTGTACCCAGTTTGGGAGATATTAAAATAATTAAAATTTTTAATGGAGTTCCGAAGTCTAAACTTAGGAAAAATTAAATATTAATGGGTAATATAAAACAGGGTTAGAAAGTTCCAAAAGTCATGGATCAAGCCAAATCTAATCTTAGTCGTTGATTAGAGATGTAATCTCGATCGTTGAAGGACCAACATGAAAAATATAAGAAAAGGCTTGAGTGTCAATTGAAGAACACACCAAAGTGATCAGTCATTCGATTTGCTAGAGTGAGGTTGCTAAGCAAAGTAGAATCAGTGATCAACAACAAGGGGAAGTGAGTACTAGGGAGAGAGGCAAAGATAGTGCCGAGAGACCACCGCAAAGGCAGAGAACGAGAAGCAGCAGCTAAATCAGGCCATGCAGAGCCCAACAGAGACAGCATAGAGGCCAGAGGGGTTTGAGGCCGTCACAAAGGCTAGCACAGTGCTTCAAAGCTGTTGGAGAGGGTTCGTGGGACAGGTTTTCTAAATACATGCTTCTGAATAGAGAGGTATTACTACCGGTTGTTTTTCACTGTCAAGTGAGCCAATTTGGCACCCAGTTGTACTCAAGGAAATACTACATAATAATAAACCCTCATAATAGTTGCAACAGCTTTCCCGCATTGGGTTTTTTCTGGGGACATTTGTCCAAAAATAACGGTGTCACTTTTGTGTTTGTTTTTTTCAGCTATTGATCTATAGATGTTGAAACTGTATTGTATTTATTTCATTATTTATATGTTTTAAATAACTTGTTCAGAATTAACAAGTAGAAGAAATAAACCAGAAGAATACAAATTAAATTTCTAACGGATAGACTTAGAAATTTCAACACGCAGACTTGGAGAAATTGTGCTTAGATCTCCCTCTGAAACTACACAATCCCGCTCCTCTGGCTTTTCAGCATTTGATCGGATTTTCAATGCTCTTATACCATGTGAAAATTCCTTGATTGCAATTATTGGATATTAATCTCCTAACTATTAGTAGTTTAATTGTTTACGACAATTAAAAAATAATTCACAATTGTAATCTTCACCATAAAATACGTTGTAGAAAATAAGGTTTGGAGCTAATGCACACACAAAAAAATCGAAACAATAATTTTTGGACTAACGTCACCGGAAAAACCCTAAAGGGAAAATACATGCAGCAGATGAAGGTTTATTTTATTATGCAACAAAATAAAGGATTACAACTGTTGACCTTCCTGGCTCAACTCCAAAATTTTTATCTCAACTGCAAAAATTATCTCTCTCCCCACCTCAATCTGGCCCTCACTGGGCAACTCGCCCTCCCTGGAAATTTCGCTCAGCCAAACTGGAAATATGCATTGTTTCCCCTGAGTAAATCGATCTGTCGTGGAAGCCCCTCTAGTTGAGTCGTCTTGCCTGTTTCTACCTGTGAAAACAATTTGCTAGGCCTTCCAGTGCTAGATCTGGGCACTAGCAGTTGAATCAAACATCTTTGGGCAACTCACTCTCGCAAGGACAACTTGCTCTACGGAACTCTCATCCACAAGTAGTGGATCAAAAGCAGAGCTATCTCCCCCTCTCTTGACCCGTTAAGGTAAGTGAGCCCATGAAGTTCTCCCTTTTCACCCATCCTAACTACTTGCTTTTCTTTTATCGGAACTATAGCCAGAACTGAGAAGTTCGTCCTTGGGCATTTGCACTATGACTACCATCGTATTCCCTTTTCAAGCCTACACGCCGCTTTATGTCAGTTGGACAGCTCAGTTGTGGGATCTCTGAACAGTTCTAGGAACTACATTACTTATTATATTCTATGGGAGGAAGGACCTGCTTGTTGGGTGGGTGGACGCTTAGAACCTTTACTGAGATTGAGACCTCTCTGGAAATTTCCCCTTGCTGCTCCCTCAATCATTGATGCTTCTACCTCTAGCTTGAACTCTTCTCTCATTAAATCTTTGCACACTAGGTAGCTCGATCTGCCTTGCTCTTTCTCTTGCAACTGTGTCTATCTCCATCCCATTGACTTGCTCTTATAATCTCTCATTGGAGCTTCAATGGCCATGATTACATCCTCATCAACGGTTAAGATCATCTTAGGCTCAATCTATTTATCTCTAGAGCATTCTCGGTTGTCTTTTATTAATTCCCATTAATTAATCACTTTTTCTAAGTTAGACTTGTGCATTTTTTAATTATTGATAAATTGATTTAATCAAGTTGTTTAGCAAGCTTATCTCGCAAAATCTTTTATGGGTTTTGGAGATATTGTGTTCCTTAGTTTCCTAGGCACAAATCGAGACTAGAACACCTGTTTGATGCTACCAAACTCTAACAATACGATCTTGATAGATGGGCGAGGGTAAATATCACTGGCTCATGGAGCGAAGACATCTGGCATGATATCAGCTACACTGGTGACTGTCAGGGGCTGCTAGCTTCCAAATGAAGACAAATCTATGAGAAAAAAATCTCCTATAAGGTCACCCACTGGTGGTGGGTAACATCTGACTCCAACTAGAACATGAGCTCTCTGTGGAGTGCACAAACCATGTACTCAAAGGTGAGGTCATGACAACACCAGCGATTCTTTGGGACTATAGACCTATTATCCCGCACATCATAAACAAACATTAGAAGCATCTGTTTTGGGCATACTTTGATCGCCCATGCATTCATCAAATAATAAAATCATACAAGGAATAAAATTTATTCTAAACACATCTAATCTAGCATGAGAACATAATATGATGATTATAACTATGCAAGAATCAATATACAATGGCATCATAATCTACCATTCATATAATATACAATATCAAGTATCGAGGAAAGAGGTGATATGACTAGCTTTGACCAGGCATGGCCAAAGTTCATCATCAATTCTAACAATATTGTAATATCCCTGACCAACCTTACCATGGATCTTGACGTGGATAGGCTTCTTGTATACCAACACTACATCCCCAACCTCAAATTCCTTCGTAAGCTTTTGCACCAACTTCTTTTTATGCTTATGGTTCCTGGGATCAGGTCTCTTAAGGATGTGAATTTCTTGGCAGGGAAGAATGGGACTAGGGTCCTTAGTCTTCAGCAACCTATTGTGATATGGGACAAGACCAAGCTTTACCACATGAGTTGGATATAAAGGCTCTCCATAAAGAATGAATGGGGTTCCATTAGGTTGTCGAATAGTGGCATAGGAAAAATCCATTTGGAATTCACCTCCCACTGTAACACCCCATTTTCTAGACAATAACTCTTGTTTTTCCACAACACTGGATTATTTAGGTTAGGGTCTTAGAATCTCTGACAACCAACTCAAATGGCACAATAGACTACTTTGCACAGTGAAATAAATACAATAGTAAATCAACTAGTGCACAAATAGACAACCTTTTACAATTTTTCAACAACCCAACTTCGTTATATTATCAATCTATAATACAACTGGCTTGGGCTCTTGTACCAGGGATGATGGCCCTCATACAATCACTAATACAAGTATACAAACTAGGGTTTGGTGTCAACATCTATGACCACCAATCTATCCTCAACAAGATTACAATTGACCTACTAGTTGATGTAGTGTACTTCACAGGTCCACTTGGTTGTACCTAAACACATATGTTGGTCCTACTCCCAATCTGCAACAACACCAATCTGCCTCTATCAATGAATCTTGCTCCTATAGGTCATTGAACATGGCTCATCAATCTGCCCTCTAGCTGATCATTACTCCAATGAATCATCACATAGGGTCGTCTTGCGAGTTGTTCACAACTTCATTTGTGAACAACTCCTAGGCTGCCCACTGCTGCTCCTCAATACTTTGGGACTTCTTCCCACTATTTTCTTCCTGTGCTGCTCCAATGAAGACAAACATAGGGCATGAAGGTTGCTCACTATCATTGTCAAAAGTCCTCCAACAGTCAACATAGGGCTGGTCAAACTGCGCCCTTGGCTGCTTTCTTTTTTCCTTCAAGGATCAGCCCTTGAGCACCAAACCACTGCTACTTCTAGCAGGCCTAATAGTCCTTCAAGGTCTGCGCTGACGACATCCTTTGGACACCTACTTGCTGCCCTCCAATCAGCCACACGATGCCCAAACAACTGTCCAAACTTCGACTCTCAACCACCTAGCAAAACCCCCTTGAGAGAAATACTAAATATTTTTGTAATATTTCAAGAATTAAAATATGTCTAGTCTCCAACTTGTGGATGACTAGAAATATTCTATTCAAGGAGTGTTGCACTAGCCATTACAAATTTTTATATGAAGGCTACGTTCTCCTAATTTATAATGATCTCGTTATCAATTGAGACAAATGTTATCATAATATAGAGCTCATATTTCTGAAAGCCTTGTGTAATTTGTTTTGTACATTGCCGGAGTAGCTTTTTTTTCTTACTTTTATTCTTTATATGTTTGTGCATAATAATTCTAGCTTGTTTTTGGTGATTAATAAAGCAATTTCAAGACTAAGAATTTTTGCAATTGAGGGACTACCTAGACACGTGGAAAATGTCAATCAGAGGGCAACACCACTTTAGTTTCTTGGTTCTGTAGGTAGGTCAATCCAAGAGTTTGAATCATCTCATTGGGGGAGCTTCATTTTGTCTTAAGAATTTCATACACTATCACGCACAGAAATTGAAGGTTGGACACACCACTTGAAGGAAAGGCCACTCCTTGGAAGTCCGAAAGTCACCAGGAAGGGTTACGCAATAGTGATGGTGACTTCCATCTCAGCCCCAACTCAATCTCCTGGAAAAAGCCACCTATATTGATTTAAAGAAGTATTGACTTCAAACTCCAGCAAAAAGTAAAACCCATAAATGGCACAGGTATATCACAAGAACCAGTTATTTGCAAAAATCTAAGAATTTATTTCACATTTTTGCAGTAAGAGTAGGATTTTAGCTTTGCTGGTTTCTCCTTTCTGTATCTTTTAACAAGCTAAAGCTCTGGGATATTTAATTTAATAGATAGATCTTACCAAGATAGAGTACAAGATTGCATTTCATAATATTTTACACTTATATCTAGCCATTAGCATGTGTAGATATCAGCATTAAGTTGTTGTACCAAAGTGATCTACATAAATTACACAAAAGTTCTACAGCTATCCAGGTAGACAATTTCATTATAGAATTTCCATTTTCTCAAAATTGTTTCAAAAACATTATTTTAATTATTTAGAATAATTTTCTTCAATTTCCAACCATAAGTAATTGCACATTGTATATCTTAAAATTTCTAGGTGCTTAACAACACAAATCTTTCACCCAGATATCTGAAATTTAATTTCCAGCCTACTGACAATTGTGTTTTCAGTCAAATTTTTGTAGAAGGGATGCCCCAAATGCCTCTATATCAAACCTCTAACCTTTCCGCCCCCTAGACTAACCTTCTAGGAGTGTTTACACACTCGTAGGGAGTGACTGTAACAGTTAAATCAGATTGTTGTCCCTACATTTTACACAAACATTACAATCTGTTACACAAGACGGCAACATGTTTTAAGTTATATCCCCTAAACTAATCAGCCAAACTAAGTGATAGCATCATTTCCGATTAGGATTTTCATTGTAGAGCAAAATCCATTGGTTGCATGTTATATGTTTAATTTCTGCTAGTACAGTGACATTTTTATATTTGTTATTTAGACTCCTACGACTACAATGACGTTTTTTACAGCTAGACAGCAGGTATAAAGTAAACATCTCCACCTCAATTGACTCCACATAAGGCAATGGTCTTGTACCAAAGTTATTAAGGATAATTTAGGGACTCCTCGGTTGTTTAGGGGTTGTTCGGCCTAAACAGCGGGGTCTTAGGCCGAGGTGTCAATGGGTCCGTGCCTTGAGTGTGCCCCTCTAACAAATTAACAAGACCTTAGAAAAACTGCTAATTTTATTAGCAAGAAGACTATTTAAGGCTTAAATCTAGCCATTTGGGCTAAGTGAACATTGAAAATGGTGAATCACTCAAATAAAGTAAAGTCTCCAAGCAAAAAGGTGTAAGGCAATTGAAAGTCAAGATTAATGGACCAAGTCAGATTCATCTATCTAGTCATTTTCCTTCCCCAAGTGAGCGTTGAAGTTGTAAAGGTCAAGCGAAGTGAATGTCAGACCTGAAATGGGAAAAACTCTAGCCATTGTATAGAAAACTTTCAGTGTTGTTTCCCTCACAGTTTCAATTTATTTTGCATCAATTTATTGCCCACAATCCCAAACTATTATGGTTTGATATTAAACGTTTGCAAATTCTAAAGGAAACATTATACAGCTACCTCTACCATTTAGTTTTTAGCTGATAAGAGAAATAAAAAGCAAGCTCACACCACACATTTTACATAATGAACACAATTCGTTTTGGTCAATTGACCTTAGAGAAACCCACAAGGGGAAAACTAGTTCTAAGGGAGGATCATATTTCCTTCTGAAAAGAGTTTATACACAGAGAAAAGAAAACTTGTTTCTTCCCTTTAGAAGTGCTTCTGAAGTCCTCTTTACACTGAGTTATGGACTGATATTACACACACACAATCAGCTCTCGTCAATCAAAGAATGCGTCTGCATATCAGCTTTTTCTTCTTTGGAAACTGAACGTATTAACAAATAATGGTATGCTCTGAAAAACAAGTTTTTTTCTCAGCTGAAAATACACTCTCAACCACAAGTGTTTCCTCCTGCAACTTGGGCTACAGGATGCTCAGAAAACATGCAGAGAGACTGGCTCATTGTGGGCCTGTTAACATCACTGTAACTTGGCCTGAGTCCAGCACTCCTTTCCAGCTTCAATTTGACCGAAAACCCTTTGAAACTCAGCCCTCACCAGCACTCCTTTCCAGCTTCAACTTGACCGAAAACCCTTTGAAACTCAGCCCTCACCAGCACTCCTTTCCAGCTTTAACTTAGCCTAGAAACCCTCTGAAACTGGGCCCTAAAAAGCACTTCTTTCCAGCTTTAACTCGGCCTGGAAACCTGCATATTTGACTGTAAACAGAGCTACAAATAGCTACCTCTTCCAACAGTTAGAAACTCGCAGAGTTTCCCACTCAGGCTCGCCACAGCTCATCGCAGTCCATTGCAAGAATTCTTGCCTGCAAGCACAGCCCGAAATTTTCAGGATTCATGACACTGACTTCCCTGAAATTCCGGGCTCTCCCCTTGGATTGTACGCAGACCTTCTTTCCCTGCAATCTGAACTTCCTTGAACAACTCCTTGCTCTCCTATGTTCTCCTCAAGTCCTTGTGAGAGGAATGATACTCTCTTCTCTCCTTTTTCCCTTTTGTCTCTTCATAAGATGAGAAACCTAACCCTAGTGATCTAATGGCTGAGATTAAATCTCAGCTCATTAGATCAGGGTGGAGATCAATCCCTCTCCTGACCCCCTCTCTCATGTGGTTCCCCTCATTTCAAGAACCTTCTACTCACTTTAGCATGTTATTGACCTTGTTCACATTTCTTATAAAGTGACTTTTAAAACATAAAAGTTACTTTAATATTATAAAGTGCACTTTCTACTTTTTCTCCGTAAGTCACAATTAAAACATGAAGTGACTTAATTAAAAGTACCTCCTCATAAAGTGACTTTACCCCATGACATTAATATAACACATAATGTCATATGACAAAAAAGTTATTATTGTGTCTCCCTAGGCCAAGGTTATAGGGGAATGGCTCCCCCCTCGAACCCGCTCCAAGAGTGTGCTCCCTTCGAGAGCGAGCCCAGGAGCGCTCTCCTGGAATTGCTCCCACAAGGAGTGAATTTCGAGAGCGCACTCCCCAAAAAAAATTTGCTCCACAGCCCTTTTTGCAAAAAAAAATTGTAAAAACATTCCAAACGCATTTTTTTCAAAGAAACAATAATTTTTGAGTGGGGCAGCCGAATGATCATACCTATGGCCCTAGTATTGATACTCGATTCATGGTAATGTTAAAATATTAAAGTCCTAGTATTGATATTCAACTCATGGTAATGTTAAAATATTAAAGTAAAAGGATGAAGAGTAGTTCCGACCTCATTGGATTTCATATGGAGAAAGTAGAATTTTATATCTCATTCAAAATCCAGCAGAGTTATCAATTTTTCAGGATTTCAGGATTGGAGGGATTACAATGTTTCCGTTGGATTTTGTCATGTACTAGGGTATGGAACTTGTATTTAATCAAGAGCACCAATCCCTCTATGTACCTTGATGTTAGTGACATTAGTTGTCGAACTCCTCAATCATGACCCTGCTAAAAATGTACCCATTACTCAAACAAAATGTTGATTTGACATGCTATGTTTTTTTATCGTATGTTAATGTGTAGAGGGTGATATTAATGACAAAGATCCCTATACAAATCCAAAGGTAATTACAAAGATGCCTCTGCATATTAATGCTTAGAGGGTGATATTAATGACAAAGATCCTGATTTTCCAACAAGACTCGGAAATTAGACAATTCTTGTGGCGGGAAGAGGCCCAAGCATTAGCAATAGATAATAGATTTACTTGTCTTTTCTAGTTTCTAGTAGTTTTTAACCTTTTATAGTTGTCGACTCTTTCATATTTATTATGATAGTTTTTGTAAACAATATATCACAATTTAAGTTTGAAGATGGCAATTATAACTCATTGGTAATGAATTATGAATATGATGCTTCGTGAAACTTGGAAGTTGTTTTGTTTCATTTCATTTTATAACATTTCATTTCATGTTAGAATTTTTATATAATTTTGGTGATCAATGATGATAAATGTTATGTATGGAATTTTGAAAGCTTGAAACTTTAAGATTGAAGAATAATGAGACTCAATATGTTGTATGTTACTAACTTGTGGACGTGGTTGATGAAGAGCATAACTTTTAGATGATTGATGTTGACAATTCTTGTGGCGAGAAGAGGCCCAAGCATTAGCAATAGATAATAGATTTACTTGTCTTTTCTAGTTTCTAGTAGTTTTTAACCTTTTATAGTTGTTGACTCTTTCATATTTATTATGATAGTTTTTGTAAACAATATATGACAATTTAAGTTTGAAGATGGCAATTATAACTCTTTGGTAATGAATTATGAAGATGATGCTTCGTGAAACTTGGAAGTTCTTTTGTTTCATTTCATTTTATAACATTTCATTTCATGTTAGAATTTTTATATAATTTGGGTGATCAATGATGATAAATGTTATGTATGGAATTTTGAAAGCTTGAAACTTTAAGATTGAAGAATAATGAGACTCAATATGTTGTATGTTACTAACTTGTGGACGTGGTTGATGAAGAGCATAATTTTTAGATGATTGATGTTGACAATTCTTGTGGCGGCAAGAGGCCCAAGCATTAGCAATAGATAATATATTTACTTGTCTTTTCTAGTTTCTAGTAGTTTTTAACCTTTTATAGTTGTCGACTCTTTCATATTTATTATGATAGTTTTTGTAAACAATATATGACAATTTAAGTTTGAAGATGGCAATTATAACTCATTGGTAATGAATTATGAATATGATGCTTCGTGAAAGTTGGAAGTTGTTTTGTTTCATTTCATTTTATAACATTTCCTTTCATGTTAGAATTTTTATATAGTTTTGGTGATCAATGATGATAAATCTATGTTGCAGGAAACGTGGTATAGAGGTCCGTTTCCGTACGGAAACTGGTACGAAACGCGGAAACGCGTTCGGTACGGCCCTGAAACGCGTTTAAGGCCGTACTACCATGTTTCCCGAAATGGAAACGTGGCTAGTACGGCCGGAAACGCGTTTCAGGGCCGTACGACCCACGTTTCCTCATTAATTTGTGTTTTTTTTTCAATTTTTTTTTTTGTTAATTTGTTTTTTAATTTACATTTAGGGTATGTTAGTGACTTCTAGTTGCTTCTAGATGCATGTCTAAAGTTATAAAAGTGAATTTTTGCCCTAGTGTTGATATGCAGTTCATCGGGAAGTTTGAGGCATATGCAGTTCATGGTAATGTTAAATTCTTAAAGTAAAAGTGATATTCTCCTTTATTTTTCATTTTCATCCTTTTACTTAAATTTTTAACATTACCATGAAATGACTCAAGATGTTTGAGAGTGGTTTCGGCCTCATTGGATTTCATATGGAGAAAGTAGAATTTTAGATCTCACTCAAAATCCAGCAGACTTATTTGTTTTTCAGGGTTTCAGGATTGGGGGGATTGCAATGTTTCCATTGGATTTCATCATGTACTAGGGTATGGAACTTGTATTTAATCAAGAGAACCAAGCCCTCTATGCAAGGGAAACTCCCAATAATCAAGATCATTTAGGGTACTAGGTTATGAAATGTGTATTTAATCAAGAGCACTAAGGTCGTTCGACTATGTAGGAGGAGACTCCCAATACAACAGTGGTCCTTCTAAAGAATGGGATGTGGATGCAGAAAATCCTGATTTGGATCTCTCTCTTGCAGCCTCTCATATTAATATAAATAAAGGCTAATTTTAAGATTTGGATATATAATAAAGGTTGCTTTTGGATATTCCGATATTTTTATTTTCATTATGTGATCATTCATGAGTAAATGTGATGTAAATTAAGTCTTAATGTTTAAGTGTACTAAATTATAATGTATCATTTATGCTTTATGATTGCACACACACACACACACAGACACACACACACATATATATATATATATATTCGCGTTTCCCCGTTTCCAAAATTTGGGGAGGTCGTGTTTCTTATTGCTTCCCGTTTCGGAAACTCGTACCCATTTCCCCGTTTCGTGCAACTTAGTGATAAATGTTATGTATGGAATTTTGAAAGCTTGAAACTTTAAGATTGAAGACTAATGAGACTCAATATGTTGTATGTTACTAACTTGTGGACGTGGTTGATGAAGAGCATAACTTTTAGATGATTGATGCTATTTGGTTCAATCTATGTTTTTATGCTTTTTATATCTAATTCATCATTCTACATGATTTTGTTAACATATATGCACTAAAATATATAAAAATATATATTATATAAAAATTCACTAGCAAAACCGGGAGCTTTTGAAAATGTCGCTCACCGCTCCCACTCCCACTCCCGCTCCCAAGTAACCTTGCCATAGGAAGTTGTTTCCCACCACTCCAACTTCATCTTTGAAGTGGATGTGCTTACCTCTTGGTACCATCCTATCATCCACTACTCTTGCCACCTAAGTCAAAAGGTTCACCAACTTTGAACCTTCAGGTTTGGAATTCGGCAAAATTCGAAAAATATTGCATGTTCGATAAAGTTCGCCTTGAGGTTCGTTGGCCATGATGTTCGCTTTCCAATTTTACAGGTTTTAATTAAGTAAAAAAGGATAATCTTGATCAATCCTCTCTGCTGGTCACATCTCCTTGATCAATTCATGTCACCACACAGCTCAATGGCTCACTCCATGAGTTTGTTGCATAGTTGAAATGTCATTCAGTGCTGATTTATTCTGCTTGGCAAAAATCTTCATTGCACAAGTATCAACACTCTGCTACACAGTGAACAGAACTTCGTCAGTTTATGGACTCAGTAGATAACCAACGCTCCATAACTCTGTCGCATGAAAGATAGATAACGACTTAGGTTTAATTTTTACAACACTCAATCGCCTGGTCACATGAAAAATTAGACAGCAAAACAGGTTTAATTTTTACATGCGGTTATTGAAGTTTTTGTTAGTTGTATTTTAATTTTAAATTTATATATAAAATTTAAAATTAAATATAGTTTACTATAATCATTATGGATCATGTAAAAGTTAAAATTACATATATTGAAAAGTAATTATATAAAACTTTTTAAAATAAGTTTATATTAAAAAATACATTAAAAAAAAAAAAAATATATATATTATTATGATATAATATATATATATATTGGCGAACCTCATTCGAACCTTATTAAAAAATTCGAATTGAATCACACTTAATCGTTGTCGAATCCGAATTCAAACCCGAACCATGTGACATTGCTCGCCACATCACCATCCAACCTCCCTGGTGGTCTACTCTCCTTCACCGACTCATGTGCTTCCTTCAAGGTACCATAAAGCCTTCTCGGCTCCTCCCCCCTGAGGGTATTTAGTGTAGGGAAGTCTTTGTTGGCTTTTGTACGAATTGGCTTACAAAGTGAGGACTCATGCTAAGGTCATAGGGAACACTTGTTCTGCATGCTACCACCTTAGCATCTCATCAGGACCTTCGCAACACCTGCTAGTTTGGGTGGTAACACACACTTTGGGTATTAATTGACAAGACTAGAATTCATTTGGAGGATTATAATCATTTTTTAAATGTTCATCACAAAATACATACCCTAAGAATTTCATAGCCTCTACACCAATGAATACAAAGCACAACAACAAAAGATCATCTGGAAATTATCTTTATCTGTTAGGGCATCCCATTCCAACTCAGCTTGGTAAAAATCCTTGCCATTCCAACTCAGCTTGGTAAAAATAAGTTTTTCCAAGTTTTTTTCAATGATAATGTTATCTGTACATCTGCATGGACGCACTTTTATTGAATCCAAGATTTACTGTAGCATTTGCTGGTTATGAAAATTGTTATACAACCATAAACCCAAACAATTCGAAACTTCAGTACCTAGAGAAAGAAAATCACTCACCGTCATCTCACTCATAAAAGTCTCAATGTACAATCTAACTTCATTCACCATAGTTTGATTACTTATTTGTGACTGACTTGCTGTGCTCTCATCGTAAGCATGACAGATTGCTCCATCATCAAAAGTTTGATCCGGAACACTAACAATCTCCAGCCGTGGATTTGGAAGAATATCAACCTAGAAGATACAAGAATTGTACTTGTAAAATAGCATAATAATAATCCTGAATGTGAATCTCATATAATGAAATGAAAAACAAAACATGTGGGAACTGCTAAATCACAGCACATTGTGGAGAGTTATAGGTTGAATCCGTATTAATCAGATTAAACAGTTCTTACCTTAATATGCACAAAGAGCTCAGTATGCCAGGAATGGAAAGCTTTAAATTGCAAGAGTCTAACATCTTCTGGAAGCATAATTTTGGGCACCGTACACTTTCCCTGACTGAATTTGTATTGAACAGAACTCAGAGTACACAAATCAACTGTCAATGTATGCTGGAAACCATCCATTTTGGAATCAAGATTCCCTTCGTCGTCAAAGATTCCAAACACAACATTCTTTAGAATAGAACCAGCATAAGAATGCTCTGGAATCTGCATCTCGAAGCCAATTGGAAAAGGTAATCATAATAATGCAAGCAAATGAACACATGTTAGATCACTAATTATGATATAACCCATCTCATATGGTTTATGATATGAGATCATATATGACTTCCGAAAAGCTACAAGGCATCAATAATGTTCATACCCCGGATACAACTTTGAGCTCCCTTGATAGAAGGTCAAACTCTTTGTTAAGCAACATTTTTGTATCTGAGGACACACGAATGCAACCTGCATAAATCAACAGTAAACAGTGAGATGGTCATTTAGTGACTTAGAAAGTACCATCTTCCAAACCCATTGTTCAACAAATCTGCTAGCTTGACCACATACAGTAAAAACAAAACCATATACGCCAGTTAAAACAAATGCACCTTGCTAGTGTTTCCATGTTTTACAAATATTAAAAGAATAACTAGCAAACAAAAAAATTCTTATGAACACAATTAATTTTTATTGAATGATCATTATTTGGGTGAACAAGAGTCTATGTGGACCAATGTTGCGAACATCGGCATCAGGATAATATCGGCAAGGGTTCGGAAGAACAAAAAATCGTAAAGATCAGGAAAATATCGGTTAAAATCGGCAAACATCGGCAAAATCAAGATACTGTCAAAATATCGGTAAAAATCGACAAACATCAGCTAAGCCAAAAAATCGTGATTTCAAGATAAAATTGGGATGTTATCAGATGTTCCCAACACTGATGAACTCCACCCGTCCAGTACAATATAAATACAAGGTGTGCTCAATATAACCACAATCACATTCACTATCTTAATCTACAACCATGTCATTATCAACACGTGTCCAATTATCCTACAGCAGTTCACACAAAGCACTATCAAAGGTTTGCAATAATCAATAACTGTGTCATATTTTGTTCACTAGTTCTGAGGCTGGCATTCCTACATGGACAATTAGTTGAGGATTTTCTTCTAGGGTTCCAAGATGTGTTGGAGTGAGAAGCAAAGATGCTTGGAAAAGTAGGACAATAGTAAAACCATTGGGCATTGAAACTTCATATGTGTTCCCTCATGTTCTTCACATCACTTCAGTTCCAGACTTCACTGTAGAACTTAGTCCAGCCCGCATCACGATTCACCTATGTCATTCCACATGGTTATGGTCTATAGAGTTTGTAGGTGACCTTGAATTTAGTGCAGTATTCCTCAAATATCTCTCAGAGCATCGCAATCTCATTTAAAACCTTTTCACCTTTCCCGACATAGTCCATGGTTCCCAATGCAAAGTGGTCGGGGTGGTCAAACAATCATTTTAGTCTCAGACCATTCATCTTGATGAGAGGAGTCCATGCCACATGCCACTTTTCGAATCAGAGGTGGAAGTGGCTTGTTACAACTTACAAGTTGGTCAAACTTAGTCAACAGGTCATAGCAGATTTTTAGGTGGCAAAACAGGTGAAGCATTGGAAAGAATCAGAAATGCAATATGTAATCAGCACAATGAGACGAACAATACCCATGAGTCAAATTTCAAAGATCAACTATAGCTTTAGAGAACCACCACATGGGGAAGATGACATGGTAGAGAAGCTGATGATGTGGCAACACCTTACAAGTATGGAAAATTTGAGAGATGCACAGTAGAGATCCGAGCTAGTAGAGCAATACCCAGGTTCCAAAATCTAGCACAGACACAAATTGCAAATTGCAAATTTATCCATTGTCTTGCTCACCTACAAAAATGGAATTACGGAAACAGATTGCAAGCATTTTGTTTGTAGTTACAAGCATCCATTCTGTGGCAACAGATTGCCAGCATTTTGTTGGTAGTCACGGGCATGGAAAACATGTGTGAAATATTTAGTAACCAAAATCAAAGAATAAGCTTCAATGGTCAAGATTGTGGCTAACATACCCTACACCTTTTACAAGACCACATGCCCCAAACTAGAAAAACCACATATCTCTCTTTTTGAAAACTAAATTCAAGATTGCTAAGAATTTCAATTATCTTGGGTGTTATGAACCAAATGGTTAAGATAGCACAATAAAATAGAGTCGATGTTATCAGAACTGAACCTATGACAAAACCAGAAAACATTGTGGACTGGGAACCGGTGAAAAAACCAGACCAAAAAACCAGTTGACCAAAACCACATAAAATATTCAAATTTAAAAAAAAAACATATATATACATGTGCATCCATATGAATCCAAATGATTAATACACAAATAAGCCAGAGTTCTCATTTATGTAGCATATAAGGGTGCACATAACCAAAATAGCATCGAATGTAATCCATCTCCAAACAGAAAATACATCACTAAATAGGCTATAGTTGGCCTCTAGCATCCAAAAAAAAATCATGCTACAACAAATACCTACATATCATCAAAACTCATTGCCTATATTTGGATCTTTGTCAGCAATATAACACTCGAATAGAATAAATGTAGCATGTCAAGTCAAGATTTTGTTTGAGTGATGGGTACACTTTTAGTAGTCATGATAGAGGAGTTCGACACCCCATGCCACTAACATCAAAGTACATAGAGGGCTTGGTGATCTTTACTAAATAGTAGTTCCATACCACTGTACATGACAAAATCCAATGGAAATGTTGCAACCCCCCCCCCTAAATCCTGAAAAACTGTTAAGCCTACTAGATTTTGAGTGGAATCTAAAATTCTACTTTCTCCATATGAAGTCCAATGAGGTTAGAACCACTCTCAAACATCCCGAGTCATTTCATGGTAATGTTAAAAGTTTAACTAAAAGAGTGAATTAACATTACCATGAATTACATAGCAATACCAAGGCCATAGGCTAGCCTAGGGGAGAATTAATAGTGGGCCAACCAAATGAAAAAAATTAAAATATTAAAAAAAGGCAAAATCTTTTAAGCTGGCCTGCATAGGTACAAACTGCACACAACCGGTCCTAAACTGGTCGGTTCGGTATCGAACCGGTCTGTTCCTCAATAATCATTACATGAGCTCTATCTATACCAATAGGGCCCCTTCACGATGACAAATATGACTATATTTGACAGGTGGCCCCTTTGTTAGGCTAACCACTATTACATATACATTTAACCCATATTGTGGCTGATATACTCCACACATTTCATAAGACTATTACCCACCTAAAGTGGGTGACCCCCTAGGAGAATTTTTCTCCTCGACATCTCTTCTAGCAAGTAGCCACCGAGTAGCCAATGTGACATGCCATTCTTATCTCTGCCACCTGCATGAGTTGTATGTTTCATTACCCATTTGTTAAGAGAACATGTCGGAAGGTGGGCAAATCGACCCAAAAGGTAATTTATTCATTATGCAATCGGGTGCTTATGCTTGTTTTTCATTCATGCATATGGAATGGATTATGGGATGACTTGGAAGAAGGATTTTGACTGTGGTTTTGTTCGCTCACCTTAAATCGGGGGTTAATCTACAATCCTAGTCCAATGTGACCTCCCCTAATGGCCCATGGCTCAAGGAAGGGCACTACTTGGGAAACCCTAATTGAGGTAGCATGGTCCCCTTTTCCCCATTCCATACTAATCACTTCCCTTCGTACAATATGAGGCCTATACTTCACCTCCCATCTCCGGGTCCACTAGGATTTAGCACACCCCCTCCTCCTTTTCACATATCTAGGTCGAGCCTGGAAACTTTGCCCTGAGAGGTTGATGCAGGGAAAATAAAAATAAACAGCATATCATCGCCACAAGCAAGAAACAAAAGAAAGAAAAACTTAAGACGCAAATCATGGCTAGGACTTTAACATTAGCACATGGCCAAAAGCCAAGCATGTGTTCTACCCTTTATCGTTATGGTCATCACTTGGTTCCAGGGACCAATGTTGCCCTACCACATCATGTAAAGGAACCCTTGGATGTCTCTACCCGTGGTGAGCAATGAACTGTGGCATCATCAAGGGGGTAACCGTTGCTACATATCATTCAAAGCATGCTCTCTATTCCTAGAGCTTCACGCAGTAATACAAAGAAAACTTAAGAAAAAGCAAAAGGCAATAAGAGGGGTGGAAAAACCAAGGTTGGGGTAACTCATGCATCCACGATTGTCGAATGTGGAATTCGTCATCATTGTTACCCCTTTGACCATGGCATTTGGCCCTAAGACGCTTTTCCCCTCTATTCCTTCATTATTCACATGACACCAATAGATTGAAGCATGTACCAAGGCTTTGTCATTCCACGTAGGTGCTGGGAACACCTAATAGGGTTTTCCATTAGCCACTCCTGCCTAGCGAGGTAGCACTATTATGTAATCAAGGCCCAAAATTTGGAAGGGAAGCCTTGTAATGAAGTGTCATTTTCCCCTTGATTAACAAGCTTGGTCTACTTATATGCACTAATGAGTATTGTACCTAACGGTAAAGATGCAGCACTGAATATTCTACATGAATGGAAGGTGGTTTTCATCATGGGTTGGGTAACTTAACTAGAACCCAAGCCCACTAGAGGAGCATATGACACCCTTCAGGTGAAGCATTGAGAGCCATGGGACTCCTGTCACTTGTAGAGAATCATTCATATCCACAGGCACCCTCAACACCTCAACAAGCTTGCACTTTGCCCCATATTATTCACAAGATGATGCACTTGAACCAGCATGCCCCAGTCGGGTTAGTAGTGATCACATGGTTTGACAGCTGATCTGAGGCCCAAATGATGTTTGTCTCACCCTTGATACATGGGAGGGATATCACCCTCATCAAAGCCCTCAACATTGGAGCAGAGCCAGGCTATTTCACCACCATGAGACCCATGAGACTAGGTTTTGTGCCCCAAACCTAAAATTGGGTTCCAGAAGATCAACTGCATGGAAGTTAAGTGGCCAACCCCTAGACCTCGAATTTTGGAAATCTCTACACTGATTTTAGCACTAGAGGAGCCCAACACTTGCCTAAAGGAGGCCTGCGCATGCATGCGTCAACATTTATGCCCTCCAATGGGTTAATTATTATGTTTTCACATTGGCTATAAGGTCACCTTGTGACCTTACCTAATATTTGCCCATTATTTTATTAGTTGAGGGGCTAACAGGCTAAAATTACACATCATTGAACACATATATATTACAAAGACCTCATTTGATCTCTCTCATCATCAAACTTGGAACTTTTGGACCTCTTAGAGGAACTGGCATTTGTTTCTTTGTGGCTATTGGAGATTCTTGAAATACATTTTGATGTAAGTAAGCTAAATTTGGATCGTCTTTGGAGCTATTCTTTGGCAAATGGATGGATATATTGCATGCTATATTGTAAGTGATCTATGTTGAATGTCATCATTTTGAATGTCTAGTGTATGAACTACTGCTTCTATCTAGTTTGTCCCCTAATTTGTTGAAAATAAATGTTGAAGGCTGTCAAGATGAATGTTGCAAATGTTACTCTTACATAACATCTAATGAATGTTTCAATTGGTGAATATTTCTAAAGCTCTCCCAAGAAACTCCATTTTCATTGAGTGCGTAAATGTTGGGATTTTGATACCTAGGGCATCAAATTTTGACCTCCTTAGAAATGAATTAGGCTTATCTAGAGCTTCCTTGACTCCATATACCTAAAGGACAAGTCAATAGTCCAAGTATTTGGTGATTATCTCTAAATCTCCTCCATAAATTTCTCTACTTAAATTCAGTGCTTTTCAGGCTAAGAAGAAAAACAAGGGATTGTAGGGAAAGTCTAGGGAGGGTGGTTTTTGGTGGTTTGAGAGCCTAAACATCAAGTGGTAGGTCTTCCCTACATGACCTATATTCAACGAAGGGATTTTCCATGACACTATACTCAAGAGGGAAATGCTCACATTTACTTGAAATCATATTACCAGGGGTGAGGGAATCACTTGATGAGAACTCTAGATGATAACTAATAGGAAAAAAGGAAGAAATAACTATTGTGTTCAATAGAATGCACTTTCCCAAAATCATAATCTAAACATTCAAGTGATTTGAACATAGTATCATACTCAAGGGAAGTGGGAGCTCTATCAATGTCCTTAGCACCAAAGGTTAGGTCCCTTTTGAAAGGAAAATTGCTCACTTCCAACTGCACCTCTTTATGCCAAGGAAAATGAAGACTCTCCCTCCCAAGGGTATCAATGGTTATGTTATCATAAGTAGTGCCTAAGGGGAAAGGAAGTTCAATTTCATCCTCATCCTCCTTGTCAGTGTCGTAAATGGGAGCACAATCAAATTGAAGATCAACAATTTCCCATTTCTCCTTTTCAATGTGGAAATAATCTTCAATTGTCATATTCCAAGGGGTTAATGGGATCATCTCTCTCCAGGTTTTCAAAAGAGGTTTCATCGAGAGTAATATCCTTGAGAAAGGTAAGGTTGGTCTCAATTTCTCTTTCCATAAATTCACCCTTCCCAGCACATGTGTCCTCAAAATCATCATTTTCATTATGTAGACCCAAGGAGGACTCATCTTCTTGCTCATTACCTAGATTCTTAATGTCTTGATGATGCTTGATGAAGGCTTCCTCTTGGATGCTTAATGCAGGGTGTACTTGAAAATGTGTAAGAAAGCCATCAATGAACTCTTCAATAGATGAGATGCTTCTAGGTTTATGATCATGCTATCATGACTTATGACCACCGAGAGATCCCATGAATAAGTACGTAAGGACACCGTGGTGGACAACCTTCTCCTTTGAAACATGTGAATTAAATCTTTCTACGTGGTCAATTGCAGCGAGTGTATTACCATCAAACACGGGCATCCCACGTAGCATTCTTCCTGTGACAAGATTAGGATGTCCAGGCATACTAGCAATGTCCAAAGCAGGAAATTTACAAAAGAACGACAACCAATTTGAGGTACACATGAAACATATGTAGGAATCACCAAAGTGAAATTGACGATGCCTAGAAAAATGCTTGCTTCACCCTACAACCATCGACTTTAAAGTTCAATGAAGAACTAGGGCTTCGTTCTTCCAATGGAATTGCCAATAACGATATGTCATATGTCATATGAGGAACAAAACACATGTCTCATCCTCGGGAACGGTGCAAGAAATGTTACCATTCAAACTAGCAGGGGACCTAAAGGGGTTCCTAACTGGGCAACTGCTAGGTTAAGGTTAACAGTGGAGGCTTAGCCCACTATCATCACAGCTAAGTCTCCCTTCCTTCTACGGACTTTCACCGATGGGAGGAGTCTGGGTAGTGTAGGGATTCACTTGTAAAGTATAAGTCAATGGATAGATGAGAAGTGACCATGAAAACCCTTTCCCAGGATGGAGTGGAGAATGGAACTTGCTTGCTCTTTAAGCAAGGGACTTGGTCCACCAGGGATAAAGGGGTGAGGATTGGAGGATTGGGGGAGAAATGATAGGCTTATGAACAAGTTTCTCAATCACTATAATCCTTGGGAAACTTGGATTCCCAAATGGTCCTTGACAAGTAGTCTTTATTGAGAAGTGGGACCACACGGGGCCAAGTGGACCCAGCCCAGGTTCGGGGATGGAATGTAGCAACCAATGATGTTCCTATTCTTGACAAGGTGAGGGAAAAGGACCAAACAAGAATACTTTCTTCAAAAGGTTGAATTGATCTTATTAGGGTCTAGAGCTACAGCTTGAGATTCCCCGAGATTGCACCATTAGAATTGCCTCAAATTTGGACGAGATGTAGGAGACCCACCAGCGCAGTACCCTATAGGAGATCGAATTTTTTCATTGGGTCAATACCCGAGAAACTAATGTCTTAGGTGACCTAATGGGGCTAGACTTGGGGAAAAAGAGGAAAATGGTTAAAAGACGGTTGAGATGACCACCCTTTTTGAAGGATCAGTGCCTAGTTCACTTGGGGATATGGAGTCAAGAATAATGATGAGTAAGAACTCGGTTTCTTGGTCAAGGAGGCCTAGAAAGACAGCTTCGTACAATGTTGAGAGAAAGAAAAGAAAAGTGACCTTCAAGCATTTATACTTCAAAGGAAATGATGCAAGCTTCTCGAGATAAATAAATCTCTAGGACATTTCATTCATATAACATTGGCCCATACATTAAATTAGCTAAAACATGCTCAATTCCACATTTCAACAATGCAGCAACTAGCCCTAATTTTAGGGGTATGTAGCAACAAGAATAATAGCATCAAAATTTACTTACAACCAACATTTTGTTTGCTCAATAAAGCTCCAAGACAAGAGAAATAGCCCAAATCCATACGTCAAAATTCATCCCTCTCCAAAAATATCCACCAAGCAAAAAGTGTGAAAATTCTCTATGATTAGAGAGGTCCCAAGTCAAGCGATGATACAAATGAGTGTATCTAAAATCAATATATACCCTCCTAATGAGTTTGAATCAGCTTATGGACCTACATTAGCCCCTAATGATAAAATAATGTGCAAATAAAACCCCTATTGATGACAAGCCCAACAAACAAGCTCATAAGTCTAAAATAGGCTTCACAAGGGACCAAATAATAATATGCACATGTCATAGGGCCCTCTAAAGGCTCAATAATATCCTGAAGTGCCATATAGAGGAATAAATTCCTCGGAATATGATGGACCCAGGTGGGAGAAAATATGAATGGGGTACAGTGAGTGGAAAGGGAGTAATATTTGCGGATAAAGGAGCAGGCCCATGCACCCAAAGTCAGGGTTTCCCAAGTAGTACCACCCTAGAACCAAATGGTCAATAAAGGAGATCCCACGGAACTAAGGCCAAGGGTAACAACCAAAAGAGATCAAAGGGACAGGAGCACAAACTAAGCCCACTCTTTCTGCCAAATCCCCCCATCAATCCATACCTAGAAGTAACCATGATAAGTAAACCCAATACTCAATTACCAAATGACAAGACATACCTTTAGATTATGGAAGCCCATCTTCAAACAGACGATCGTTAGGGACCACATGGTTGGCTCAGCTAGCAAAGAAATGGCACATCGAGCTAGTAGGAGGCATCAAGGGGTTGCTGGCTAGCAACTGAGGGTCATCATGGAGAAAAATTTCTCCTGGGGATATCACCCACAAAGTGGTGTGTAACAATTCCTAGGGCCCCTCTGACAACCCCTTGCATCATTAAGGAAATCATGAATGTCCCAACCCTTAACGGACAATGAACTGTCGCACCTTAAGGGGGTAATCACTATTATATCTTACACATCATGCTCTCATCCCCTTGAGCCCCGAGTAATAAACTAAAGAAAAATCAATAAAAGTTAACAGGAAAATGAAGGGAGGAAAAACAAAGGTCCGGGTAATTGTACCACCATTGCTCCCTCCTTACATTCATACACCCGAGGTGTCGGCCTCCTTCATCATAGATACCCTTGTACTATAGCATGTAGCTTGGAGCCTTCCCTTTGTCCCTACTTCATTCCATCATCATTTCACATGACATCTGCCTGTTGATGGGTGTGCATTGGACCTATCATTCCCTCGGAGGTTGAAAACACCTAATAGGTTCCTTCATTAACCTCTCTTCCCGAGGAAGGTAACACCTGGACATGCCCAAAGCCCCAAATTTGAAAGGGAAAGCCCCAATGAAGTGTCCACTTCTGCATTTGTTTAGCAAGCTTATTTACTCAATTGCACTAATGAATCATTGTATTGAAAGGTGAGGAGACACTTTGGATCTTATACAGGATTACAGGTGCGTTTTCATCTTGGACTTGGCCTCCCTATAGGGGATCCAAACCCTCTAGAGGATCACAATATCATTTGTAGGGTGAGCGTTGAGAGCTATAGGCCTCCAACCATGCAGAGCATTGATTGCCACACCATGGTCTTCTTCAGCACCACCACTTGCTTGTGTGCCCCAGTTATACAGACATGATGATGCACTTAGACAATGTTGCCCAGCCTACTACATATCGCACATGAGACTTGGCAATTGATCCAGGGCTCAGAGCAGGTTATGTCCTTCTTAGGGAGACATGGGAGGGCATGTGTCATCTTCTAGCCCTCATTGATGGATCATTGACTTGATCTTGAGCCACTTGGAGACCCATGAGACCCATTTGGAGCCCACATAGCCCAAATTGGGTGTTTGTAGACGTTTTGCAGCATATGATACCCCTCTTCTTCATCATTTTTAGGCCCTCACTCTCATCCTTAGCACATGAGGCCTCAACACTGCTCATCTAGGCCTCCACGTTGTTGGACATTCTAGTAGGCCTGTTATTTAAACAATTATCCTTATCTTTAATAAGTACTTGTGAATATTAGTTAGCTTCTTCATGTTCTTTATGAAATTCTCTTCATCAAATAATTATCAATAACATAAACCATGAAACACAGAGGAAAGAAAATATAGGCTCCAAGCCAAGTCAAAACCCCTCCAAGGGGAAAACCCAAAAAGAATGATTAAATGAGAAAAACCAAGACCTAAAAACCAATGTCAAAGCCTCCTTCAAGCAGCCCTCCAAAAACCTTTTCCAGCGACTCAAAGCCTTCAAAGTCAACGAGAGTTAAACCTTCCTCAATCTACTCCAATCATAAGTCTCGACCCTCAAATCAGGTTTGCAACTTCAACCCTGCAAAATCCCTAACAACTTCGCACATGTGAGAGAAGCTGCTCACAAAATTCAGATTCTGGTTTCCTCTTGAGATGCTTCCTTTGAATAGACCTTCGCTCTCTTTTTCTCCTTAATTGAGATTGAACTGCAAAAGTGTGTCCCAAATGAGGTCGAGCAACTTCTATATATATGCTTCTATGGAAGTCGAATAACCTCTAACTAGCTTGACCTCTTTTGGCAAGCCCGACTTCTTACTTAGATGATTATAATGTTCTTCCTCATCAAACAGCTACCAAATCATAAACAATAAAGAGACAAGAGACACGGAATATAGGCAATCAACCAGGGCCAAAACCTTTCCAACTTGAGAGGAAAACCCAAACGAATTCTTCTTCTTATAGAGACTTCAATTTACGAATACTAAGACCAAGACCCTTAACACAACAAACTCTCTAAGACCAAGTCACAAGCTTGACTCCTTCCTTGAGTCAACAATGGTCAAACTTCGTTCTCCTCCCACTATTTTGGCAATCCTTCATATTTCGGTCCTTTAATTTAGATCTGTAATTCTCGGCCCTTCTTTAGAAACCCTAGTTGCCGTACTTGACTTAGTTTAATATCTTGATCTCCTTTGCTTGGATAAAAGGACTTCCTTATGCAACTCGGCTTAATAAGTATCTTCTTTTCTCCCCTTGGTTCTAATTCAAGATGCATTGTATAAGCCTTGGCCCCTTTCTGAAGTAGACAATCCTTTCCTCCCACGTGTGAAGGTGTTATCCCAAAAACTGATCAGAAAAATGACTCAATTATATTTTCTTTCCTTCACTTGGTGGTGAGGCTCTTCTCTTGTGATATTCGCACTTCTTCTTGGTTCAAATTGCTTGACCGAATTATGCCCTTCATGATGTCGACTTTTCCTATATATATAGTGGTTTGTTCATGATATAGGTTGACTTGCTCTTGAGCCTAAGCCGGCTTACCCTTCTGGAACCATTTTTATTCCCTTTTGTAGACCAACTTCAAGGAGAGCTTGTGACAAGGTCTTAGAGGGCTATTGACACAATCAAAAATACTTTTTACAATATGTAACATGTCTTCAATACATGACAATGACTTCCTAGACTTTTATGACTTTATGACCAACCCTAAAGGTTCACAATGGGAGCCTTACATATAAAATAAAATTCCTCGAGCATGAAACCCATGACTCGAGCATTACAAAAATAATTTTATTTACTTCTTTACATCAATTACATAAAATTATAATTACACATGTCATTACAAAGATCAAACCTAGTTACAATTTTCAAAACTCCCTCTTAACTAGGGAGGTATTCATAATCCATACAAGGCACTTTGGACATTCTCAATCTAAAGAATTCTCACGAGAAGAGTCGGATTCCTAACCCATCTGTATAGCATCATATCATCCAACATTGTCATATAGCAAGAACTTGACTAACAACTCTATCTCTCCACAAGATTAGAGCTCAATGTTGGTGAGACCAATGATGTATAGACACCCTCATCATTGTCTCTCTCGGAACATACCCCACCTAGGTTCTCTCAGAGTATGTTCCCCCAGGACTATTTTTATCTTGGATTCCCAGTGCTCAAAGAATATCGGTCCTCTACAACTACTCTTATCTTGGATGTGAAAATTTCTAAACTGAAATTCTACTACTGCAGCAATTGATTTATTTCACTTACTTATTATTCACAATAAGTTATTTACAAAATCCCTTCAGTAAATATTAAAATAAATTCTACTACAGTTATCACACAATTACCCAAAGAAAAAGTACATGCATAAGAACCAATCACCTCGACACAGTGATTTTTGGATAATTGTCCCTGGAAAAACCAAATGTTGGAAAACCGATGCAATAGATGAGGGCCTTATTAATCTTCAACAGCAATTGTTTTTACAAGGAATGGTTGTACAAAGAAATTGAAAGAAAACACCTATGACTTTCTCCTTCAGTCCTTCTGACACTTTGGAGACCCTGTTCCCAATTTTGCGTCACTCTACATGGCCCAGCGTGGCTCTAAGTGGCTTTGCGTCCCTCTGTGTCAGCCTGCGTAGGCTCTGCATATCTCCTCTCGACTGCGTCTCTCTCTGCATTGTCCCCCATTGTCCCTACGTCACCTCCTCCTCTGTCGGTGCCTGTCATTGATGCCCTCCTCTTCCTCCACCCTGCAACTCTCCCTCTGAAATCGATCTCTTCTACTTGAGAATCGATTTTCCTTGAGATATTGAGTATTTGTTGGTGTCACTCCCAATGATCCTCAAGTCTTCTCTTATACTTTTCCTATTGACGAATCAACGGTCGAGATTAAGTCCCTAATCAACGACTAAGCTTAAAACAGACTTGATCCTCGTCTCTTAGAACCTTCTCACCCTTATCTTTATTAATACCCATTAATATTTTTATTTTCCTAAGTTTAGACTTAGGAACCCATTAAAAATATTAATTATTTTAATAACTCCTCATCTAGGTGGAATTTCTCAAAACGATTTATGGGTCTTGGAGTTCCCATGTGGCTTAGCCTCTCCTCCAAATTTCAAGGCTAGAGCACATCCGATGCTACCAAAAATCAACACTCTCTCTTAGCGAGGAATGTGCTCTAGCAATATTTCACTATAGAAACATCACACTAATCTTCTGCATCAGTACCTGTGTCGATGCTTGGCCTACTGCCTCACATCCCCTGCACTACTGCTTCATATACCCCTACCCATGACACTACCACTACCACTGCCACGGCCACTGTCGCACCTGTAATGCAACTCCCTCTCAACATGCTGCATCATGATGCCCATAGCACTTCCACCGCAACTCCTGACACTTATCCATTCTGCTACTGAAATGGATTCTTTACCATCCCCATCTTCTCCCTGAAATAAACAAACTTTGTTCTTCCTAGAGCCTAGGTGAGGATGTCTACCACTTATTCTCTTGTAGGAGCTTTTGTGGATGTTGGTCCATAGATGTCTGAGTGTATCAATCCTAGCACAATCTTAGCCCTATTGTTCCTTCTAGAAATCGTTGCTTTGGCATACTTGCCCAGAGCGCACCCTCTGCATACATCATCTCGTTCAATACTTAGTTCTGGAACTCCTAATACTGTTTTCCTGAGAATTCTCAAAGCCCCATGGTGTAAGTGTCCCATCCTCCTATGCCATAGTTCATTCAAATCTTTGTCTCCATTACTGCCTAGTGCCATTGGTGATTCTAGCTGCAACCTGTACAAACTATTACATTTGATTCCAGTTTGGGCCTTCTTTTCCCAACTCAAGGGTTTGACATATACTTTCTCCTTAATGAAGGAAACATCATAGCCCTTGTTCTGAAATTGAGATACGAAAAGTAAGTTCATCACCAATCCTGGCACATGCAACACATTGGTTGCTTGAAGCTGCTCTCCTGCTTCAGTTTGAAAATAAAGTACCTCTTCCTATTGGGTACACTTTGACTTATTTCCCATGGTGATCTGAAAATTCATTCTTTCTTCCAAATAATCTGAAAAACATTCTCGAATTCCTGTCATATCCCAGGAAGCTCCACTGCCTATATACCAAACCTCCGAGGAGGCAGAGCTTGCTAAGCAAGCAAATTCTTCTTCCAATCTAAAAGTAAACTTAGAATAATAGTAATTTATGTCCCTTGTGCATTCTTCTGGAAATCTGCACGAGTCCCCTTGAGTGGATGCCTCTGCATCATGCTCTTGACCAATAATCGATTTTCCTCTCCTATTGTCGGATCTTTGCTTTGATACCATGTGAAAATTACTAGACTGGAATTCTACTACTACAACAACCAATTTATTTCACCTACTTATTATTCACAATAAGTTATTTACGAAATCTCTTCAATAAATATTAAAATAAATTCTACTACAGTTATCACACAATCACCCAGAGAAAAAATACATGCACAAGAACGAATCACATCAACACAGTTATTTTTGGACAGCTGTCCTTGGAAAAACCCAATGTCGGAAAACTAATGCAGCAGATAAGGCCTTTATTAATCTTCAACAACAATTGCTTTTACAATGAATGGTTTTACAAAGAAACTGAAAGAAAACACCTAAGACTTTCCCCTTGAGACCTTCTAACACTTTGGAGACCCTGGTCGCACTTCTGCGACACACCTGCATCACTCTGCGTGGCCCAGTGTGGCTCTGAGTGGCTCTGCATCCCTCTGCATCAGCTTGCGTAGGCTTTGCGTCTCTCCTCTGAATTGTGTTTCTCTCTGCATTGTCTCCCACTGTCCCTGCGTCACCTCCTCCTCTGTTGTTGCCTATTGTTGATGCCCTCCTTTTCCTCCACCCTACAACTCTCCCTCTGAAATTGATCTCCTCTACTCGAGAATCGATTTTCCTTGAGATACCAAGTACCTATCGGCGTCTTTGCAAATGATCCTCAAGTCTTCTCTTATAATTTTCTTGTTGATGAATCAACAACCAAGATTAAGTCCCTAATCAACGATTAAGATTAAAACAGAGTTGATCCTCGTCTCTTAGAACCTTCTTACCCTTATCTTTATTAATACCCATTAATATTTTTATTTTCCTGAGTTTAGCCTTAGGAACCCATTAAAAATATTAAGTATTTTAATAACTCCTCATCCAGGTAGAATTTCTCAAAACGATTTCTGGGCCTTGGAGATCTCATGTGCCTTAGCCTCTCCTCCAAATTTCAAGGCTAGAGCACATCCGATGCTACCAAAAATCAACATTGGATGCCCTCACTCATCCTCAAAGAATATTGGATGCAAGATGTTTAACCAATCCTCCAATCTGTCTTCCCAAGTGAAGACAAGAATGTTGTGTCTACTCTCTTTCTTAGCCAAGGACTTGACCAAGCTGCCTCTTAACTAGGGACTTGCTTCCAACAGCTCTTCCAGTGGAGATCATCGGATAACCAACCGCTTGTAGAACTCCTTCCTTTAATGGCATGAATTTCTTCTTTGTCATAGGGCCTACACCCTTCAGGACTTCTTAGTAGGGCACAGACCATCCATCACTTTCATCCATGAGTCAGCCATGTGATCATTCTTTCCATTGGAAAGTGATCCATTAAGTCCATATCTGGTGTTCCTTTCCATGTTTCCTTCTTCATGCCATGTTTCCTTAAGGATCTTTCATCCTACTTCATGGTCATCAGTGGTGGAAGACATCCATGGCTGTTCCCTTGGCAGCCCTGCATAAGCTCGTCCAAATATTATTAAAAAATAAGAAATGAACATTAAATCAAAATTACCTCTGTGATGGCATTTCATCATGACATCCTCCAGTTTGCATCAACACCCTGCATACATATTGACATATCTCCAAAATATATTTTTTGTCAAGGGTTTCTTTATTTTTCAGACTTACTCAGAGTCTTCTTATCTTTCATGGAGATTTCATAGTCAAATCTTTTATTCCTTGGATGTTGATTGCCCTCTTTCCATGGTTGCAATTTTCATGATCTCTTCCTTTCCTTTGGTGTCAACAACTATTGTGACCCATGCCTTCCTGAATCCTTTCAAAGGAAGAGATCCTTCCTTTTGATCATGCTCTCGAGGTAGAGCATTCCTCATTTTTCCTTTAGGTAATCTAGACTTGCTTCAGCAGCTTCCTTGATTGAATCGACCTTCAATTCCTTGACCGGCTTTACTTCTTTTGACATCATTCCACCATCCCATGAATTCCCACAAGTTGGAATTATTAATGAAACACTTGCTTCCTTTTATTCAATGAACCTTCCAATGAAGATTCCAACAGAAGTTCTTAAGTATCCTCATTCAGCAAATGTTTTCCTTTTTTATTGATGTATGATGTGCTTTGTACTAGATGACTTTTTCCTTTTCTCACAAGTACCATTTATGCTTCTAATGAGGTTACCAAGGGCTATGTCTTTCCATAGGTGATTGCCACATACTTCTAACTTTCAAGCTTCTCCATGATGATTTCACGGGCTCTTGCTTTCAGTGCTCTTCTTTGATGCCATGATGCATCCTATCATGCTCCTTAGTGAATCATGATTGCCATATCTTACAACAACAAAAATTGGAAAACAAAAACTTGGAAAGAACTAGGTGAGGAAGACAATCTCATTCATCGTAGATATACTTTACTTCCTCTTTCTTGGACTTCTTCTTTTCCGCTTCTCGGGCTTCTTCTTTACTTCTTGTTACTGTCCTGCTTGAGCTTAGGACAATCTCTCTTGTAATGTCCATATTCTTGACATCCATAGCATTGAAACTTAGCCATGTTCTTCTTCTTTTTCTGAGAAGCAAATTTCCCAAACTTTCCTTTTCTCTTTTCCATTGCAGCATATGCTTGATTTTGCTCATTTGATCCTGCATTAGTTTTTTCTTTCAGCCTGGTTTCTTCAATCTCGCATAATTACCATAGATACTGGAATGGAGTAGCTTCTTTCTTCACATAAATGCTTGAAGTAAAGTTACCCCACTCCTCTGGTAGTGCATTTAGCACTATGGTGGTCATCTCCTTGTTAGCCATTATTTCTCCCATATCTTGAAGTTGATCCCTTATTTTATGTATCCTCAAAAAGTATGAGGCTATTCCTTCCTCTTTTGATATCCTTAGCTTGTAGAGTTCGTCCCCTTAATGAGATAACTTCTCCTTTAGTGCTTACGGAAAACAACTCTACCAGTTTGTCATATATTTCTTTTGAAGTTTAAAGTTTAGATATATATGGGATGAGGGGATCCTTGATGGATTCTATGAAAAACCTTTGAGCCCTTACTTCCCCTTTCATAAACTTTGCAAGTGCTTGAGCATCTTCTTTCGATGGTTTGGTGATTGAGCCTTTGACATGTTCCATGACCTCATTTTCAATGAGATTCAGATCTGTCCTCTTCTTCCATGCAAAAAAGTTTGAAGCCCCAACCAATTTGTTGCTTTCCTTGCAAAAAGACATTTTGATAGATTCAGATGTAGACATAAATATACTTACTTGTGAAGATGCTTCTTCCACTCGTTGTCTCCTTGAATTTGTTGCTTTCCTTGCAAAAAGACATTTTGACAGATTCAGATGTAGACATAAATATACTTACTTGTGAAGATGCTTCTTCCACTCGTTGTCTCCTTGAATTTGAAGATGATATAGATAATAGAAAACTTCTCCATGATGAAGATATTTCTCTTCAAGAATGATCCTTGACTCCACAAAGAGGGAGATCACTTTAGATTCTTTGATTGTGATGTCCTTGTAGATGATGATCAATGATGACTTCTTGATGACATCTTGATGCTTCTTGGATGATCTTCTTCAATTTTAAAGATCTTACCTCAACGAAAGGGAGATTGCCTTGGAACTTTTTGAAGATGATGACAACATCCTTCATCTCGCTTCTCTTAGATGAATAGTCTTCAAGATACTTTGATTTGTAGGTCTCTTCAGTTTGAGTAGGGTCTTTTTGGTCTTTTAAGCATCCCAAGACCAATGTTTTAAAACTCCGACTCGGCCGAGGGTCGACTCCGACTCTGACTCCGACTCCGTATCGACTCGGCCGGCCTGATTTCAATGACTCGGTCATTGTAAAAAATACATTAAATATTTATTTTTTATAAAAACGCATAATTTTAAAGATTTTCATTCATGTTTCCAAACACACAGTATTAGAATATAGATAGAAGACAACATATGATCAAAGTAGGCTCATAAATATATCCATTATATCAAAATGGCACCTAGTGCATTGTCCAATACATACACGATGATGATATAGAGATCAAAACAAAAACACATAACCAAGGAGGCTATAAATGGCCTCTATAACAAAAGTTTGTGACCAGTACTACTAGCTACTGCTAGAGTTGCCAACATCATTTGGCTCAATGTTTACTTGGGAGCAGGAGCGAAAGTGGGGAGCGAGAGCGAAAACGGGAGCGGGAGCGACATTTTCAGAAGCTCCTGGTTTGGGAGCGAATCCCAGAGGGGTTCGACAACCAATGTCACACGATCAAGGTAATAGAGGATTGGTTGCTCTTGATTAAATACGAGTTCCATACCCTAATACATGACAAAATTCAATGGAAACATTGCAATCCTGAAATCCTGAAAAACTGATAAGTCTGCTAGATTTTGAATGAATCTAAAATTCTACTTTCTCCATATGAAATCCAATGAGGCCGAAACCACTCTCAAACATCCTAAGTCATTTCATGGTAATGTTAAAAATTTAAGTAAAAGGATGAAAATGAAGATTCATTTGAGTGCGTTAAATAGGGTTTGGGAGGGGGAAATGGACCCCAAATAACATTTAGCTAATTCATAAAACACATTGGAGTCCAAACCAATCAGCAAACACCTTAAAATTTCATTAAAAAAATGTTAAATCGTTGTTTTGGATGGGGCTATGAGCCGCTGTTTATGACTCAGCCGAGTCAATATGGAAATAGCCATTGAATGACTTGGTCGAGTCAGCAACTGAACCGTTTCTTCAACCGAGTCACAGTTTTGGCCAATGAAACAGATCAACTCGACTGTTTCTGTTTCGAATCGGCCAAATTTTAAAACTATGCCCAAGACTCCTTCTAGTGTAGACTTCTTCTTCAATCTAGGGTTTTAACACTTCTTTGTAGATCTTGACTTTGCTTTGATGTCCTTTGAGATTTGAGCCTTGAGTGCTTGTGTGTCCCTTGATGAGATGCCCTTTCCTTGATTTGTCACCTTGGCTCTGATAACATGTTGAGAAACCTTAGGTGATTTCTCTTGTAATGATAATTGCTTGTGAATGCTTTTTATTTCTTTAGATTAGGATCTTCTCTTTAATCAAATTATTATAGTGTTCTTCTTCATCAAACAGCTACCAAAGCATAAACAATAAAGAGACAAGAGACACAGAATATAGGTGATCAGCCGAGCCAAAACCTCTCCAACTTGAGAGGAAAACCCAAACGAATTCTTCTTCTTATAGATATTTCAATTGACAAGTAGCAAGACCAAGACCCTTGATACAACAAACTCTCCAAGACCAAGTCAAAAGCTTGACACCTCCTTCCTTGAGTCAATGATGGTCAAACTTCTACTCCCACTATTTCGGCAATCCTTCAGATTTCGGTCCTCTAGTTCAAATCTGTAATTCTCAACCCTTCTTTAGAAACCCTAGTTGTCGTATTTGACTTAGTTGCATATCTTGATCTCTTTCGCTTGGATAGGACTTCTTTATGCAACTTGGCTTGATAAGTATCTTCTTTTCTTCCCTTGATTTGATTCAAGATGGATTGTACAAGCCTTCACCCCTTTCTGCAATAGACAATCCTTTCCTTGCACGTGTGAAGGTGTTAGCCCAGAAACAAATCAAAAAAATGGCTCGGTTATGTTCCTCTTTCCTTTGCTTGGTGGTGAGGCTATTCTCTTGTGATCTTCACACTTCTTCTTGGTTCAGATTACTTGACCAAATTCTTCCATTAATGATGCCGAGTTCTGCGATATATATAGTGGTTTGTTCATGATATAGGCCGACTTGATCTTGGGCCTAGGCCGACATACCCTTTTGGAATCATCCTTATTCCCCTTTGTGAGCAGACTTCAAGGAGAGCTTGTGACAAGGTCTTGGACTGCTATTAACACAATCAAAAATACTTTTTACAGTATGTAACATGTCTTCAATACATGATATTAACTTCCTAGACTTTTATGACTTGATGACCAACCCTAAAGGCTCGTAATGGGAGCCTTAACTATAAAATAAAATTCCTTGAGCATGAAACCCATGACTCAAGCATTACAAAAATCATTTTTTTCTTCTTTTAATCAATTACATAAAATCATAATTACATGTCATTATCAAGACCAAACCTGCTGCATTTTTCAAAGATCAGACCCTTGTAGGAAAAATGTAATTGAAAAAAGAGTTATTTTTTAGTCTAGAAAGTCATGGAAACACCAAAAGTACAAGTCAGTCTTGGCATCTTCAAGTCGGCCTAAAAGAGGGAATTCGACCCTTCAGAAAGGCTATATAAAGGAGCAGTTCAACCTCATTTGTCACCCACTCACGAAGAAGTTTGATCTCAAGGAAAAAGTTTGATCTATAGTTGAGAAGCAAGAAACCAAGAAGAGCAAAGGTCTAAAAGAAGAAGACTTGTTTTTGTGCTATCTCTCTCTCATGTGCAAAAGTATAGGGTTTTTGTAGTGACAAAGGAGGCCGAAATTGCAGATCTGAGTTGTAGTAAGACGAAGTGCAATATCTTGTTGTTAGAAGGAAGAATACTCTATCTTAACCTCGTTGACCTTGGAAAGAGATGTCTTGCTCAAGGAAGGTCTCAAGAAGAAGCTAGATTAAGATTTCTGCAACTTCTAAAGAAGTGAAGTTGCAAATCGATGGAGCAACACTAAAGCTGGGAGGTCGAAGTTGCAGGTTGAAGTTGGTTAGTGCTGGATCAAGAAAGGACTTGTTGGAAGGGCTGACTTGGTACTTGGAGAGTGACTTGGTCTAGGGTTTGGATCTTTGTTCTCTCACTGAAAGTAAATTCTATAAGAAGAGAAGATTTTTTCCTAGTTTTCCCCTTGGAGGGGTTTTCCCTTAGCTGAGAGCCTAATTGTTGTGTCTTATTGCTACTATTTTTGTTCTTGATATTTGTTTGATGAAAAGATCTAAAAGAACAAAAGAAGACTAACTAGTTCACAAGCAAATATTAAGGTTAAGGAAATTGTTATAATAAGTTGTGAATTTGAATTTTGCAACATGTTTCCAGAGTTAAGGTGAACAAGAAGGCAACTAAACGGATTATCTTGTGGACACAAAGAAGGGTTTGCTTGTCAAGGGGAATCGTTTGTGGAAGAAAAAAAGTAGAAGACCTATTAATCTAGAAGGATGGCTTCTACATTGAAGAAGATCAAGACTACATCAAGCTCTCATCAAAGGAATGCTTGATAGGAAGACTACAAGAAAGGTTGTCTCTTAAGAGAAGGAGATCTATTTAAAGGCTCATTGAAAGGCATCTTTGAAGGAAGCATCAAAAAGATCTTGGTATCATTCATCACTCTTGAAAGTTGTTGTTGGAGGAATCCTAGGAAACATCTTTCATGGACAATATTGAAGTTTCTTCAAAGGTCTTGAGAGCATCAAGAAAGGTTGAGGACATCATCAACGAAGAGGAGGATCTTGCTAATCAAGTATCATATTAATACTCTATGTCTGAATCTACAAATCATATGGGTTCTTTCTACAAGGAGAACAATAAGCTCGTTGGAGCATCAAATTACCTAGCATGGAAAAAAAGGATTGACCTAGTACTTATAGAACATGAGGTAATGGAATATGTTTTGAAGTCTAAAATTGTTTCCTTTTTACTATCCTTTTTTCCCTCTTATTTTACCTTCTTATCACCATTTTGTACCAAACTTAGCAAGTTTAAGGTCAAGGTCAACTCCCAAAAAGGTATTCATCATTCCATAATTAGAATCTCTACTTAATGAATTATAATGAAAATATTCTTACAATCACATAATTACAAACATTTTGCAGCTAATATTAGTTTCCGCGGCAATGTTCATTATTAGACAGGTTGAAGCACTTCAAATAAGGGATGAAGACTACATGGAGATGAAAATTGTCCACCATATGATAACCACCTATCAGCCATAGTTTTAAAATTTGGTCTATTCGAAACGGAAACAGCCAAGTTGATCCGTTTCATTGCCTAGAAATATGACTCGGTGGAGGAAACAATTCGGGAGGCCGAGTCAGCGGCCGAGTCATCGCTGACTCGGCCAACTCAGCCGTTTCCACATCTACTCGACCGAGTCATTAAATCCGGCCAGTCACCCAAAAAAAGGGATTTTTCTAAAAAAAAATTAACTTTTTAACATTTAACTGATTCTTGGGGACTCCAAGGTGTTTTCTAAATTGGTTAAGTGCTATTTGGGGTCCATTCCCCTCTCCTCGTATTGATATGCTATTCAAATTTCATGGTAATGTTAAATTCTTAAAGTAAAAGTGACATTCTCCTTAATCTTCATTTTCATCATTTTACTTAAATTTTTAACATTACCATGAAATGACTCAGGATGTTTGAGAGTGGT